>PVJA010002205.1:0-45445 GCA_004027025.1 Myocastor coypus | reverse complement strand
CGGGCCAAATCCAGTTTTAAGTTTAAATGCTCCTCACGTTTTCTGAGTACATCTCATGTCTGTGAGCCCATGCTCCCTTAGACAAACCTCTGTCTTCTTTGTTGCCACTGACTGCAGCCTTGCAGTGAGAATAGGGAAGAAGGCGCGGTACAAGGCTTTATGCAGTGTGATCGCATTTTTTTTCCCATTTTCTCCCAATCTGGGTGGAAACTTTGAGGTAGGTATTTTCACTGGGTGACTCTGGGGCAGATGTTACTGGTCCACTGTGACCAGAAATCCCTTTTGTTAAGGAACAACCTCCCATCTGGCCCATCCATGTTGTGGTGGATTTGCTGCATCCTGGAGCTGACTTACTGAAAATTTGCTGTTCTCATCCAGAGGACTGACACCAACAACAGTTCTACAAAACACCGTACATGGTTCCAAAGTAAATCCCAAGCAGATTTGACTGACCTTGGGAGACACAAAAGTTCCATGTTTTGCTACACAGATCTTGCTTTAATTTGTCCTTAACCAACTAGCAGAAAAGTTTAACCACAAGGAATAAAATGTAAAGCTAGATTAGAATGCTGAGCTGTAAAAGATTTGAATCAGCAGCTTCCAACATTGCCAGTTTTACCAATAACCCACTGCAACTATGGAACATTAGGTTATGCATACAACTACTATCTCTTAGTTCAATGAGAAAAATTTTTTTCATACCAATAATGATTAGAAAAATTATAATGTCTACACCTTGTGCTCTGTATAGCTAATAGGAGGACAACAACATTCATTGTATCCAATATTGGAAATGTACTACTAATGTGCTTTGAAACTGTCACGTCACTATTTCTTATTAAAAGCAATAAAAAAAGTACAAAAAACAAATAGGGTAGTCAGAGATTCCATAATTAATGACCTAAAGAAAAACTGAAATCTTTTGACACATACCTAAATAGTGTACTGTCCTATTTTTTCTTTAAAAAAAAAAAAAAAAGCATTTCATAGTTGAAAAGCTACACTGATAAGATTTTTGCTCTTCATATTTTTTCTTTTTTCTTTTTTTTTTCTAAATGATTTCTCCCATGAAACAAAGCTTCAAAAACAAAAGCAAACAAACACTCCCCATCTCTTCTTTGCTTAAATAGTTGAGGTGAATTTAAAAGCCAGATTTCAAAGAAGGAAGCAGGGGACTCCTAGCAACTAAAGTTCCCAAGGGGTGGGTCTGAACCGAGTGCATGGATATTCCTGAGCAGACTGAGAGCTTGTCATCCTTCAGCAAGGTATTTACATGTTAGGCAGATACTTGCTGGGAGAGCCTTGAGGACTTCAGGCAGGAAGGAGGCTTTTATGTCACCAGTAGCTCAGCTATGGCTCAGGCTTCTGCATCCTGCTCGGTGAACCAGTTTCTGTCTCCTCAGAAGGCAGCTTTTGAGAATCCACTATTGTTACAGTTTATGCCTAGTTGTCCCCCGCAAAGCCTCATACAATCATGGGGTGGGGACTTCTAGAGTTTGAGACTTGACTCATGATCCACTGGGATTATGTGTTTAGTACACATGAGATTATGAGTCTGAGTACTGCTGGGACTATGGCTGTGGTCTAGGGCAGATATCCTAAGGCGGAGAGCCTGAACGTAATATAAAGAAAGACAGAGAGGCAGACTCATACTGTTATTCTCTGCTGCCCTGGTTGGTTGGTTGCCTCTGTCACCATTTTGTTGCTGTTCCACCACTGTGAACTGCTGGCCTTTCTGCTTTGGATCCAGCCAAGTATGGACTGAAACCTCCAGTAACTGTGAGCTAAATAAACCTTTCCTTCCTTCATTTTGGGTGTCAGGTATTTGTCCCAGCAATGAGAGAAGAGTAACTAAGACAACTGTTATCCAGCACCCCTTGAAATAACTACCCCGTCCACTCAACAGCACAAGGCAGCATTTCTGCCAATCAGAGAGTCCCACAGTCTTCTCCCTGAGCACAGAAATCTGTTATTTCTCTGCTTCCCCCCTAGTGTCATCTCAATGTCCCTTTGGAACTTATGCGTGAGCTGCTTTGATTCCACTTTGCCCCAAGTGCCCTAGCATAAGGTCAATTGTCTTCCAGTACCATCATCAGGACCAAAACCGGCACCACACAGCCGCTTAAAGTCCTGGTGTGTAATTGGGGTGAGGTGAAAGAAATTATTTACTTTCCCCTTAAAATTCAACCAAGCTGATTCAGAAGTAGTGCTGGCAAAAAAAAGGTGAGCTCATAAGGTAACGGCTGCCGAGCCAAGACTCTTGGAGAGCTTTCATGGCCCCGTGACCCTCGAAAAAGGAGCCAAGGAGACAGACATGCCAGCGCATCACCGGGAGGTCACACCTGGCCCAGCAGCATGCCCTGAACCCTTGGCATCTGGCAGCCACTGAGCCAGTCTCTCTCCAAGGCTGGGATCAGCTGTCAGAGCCACACTGCAGGCTGGACTGCCACATGCCCAGGTGGAGCTGCAGGACAAAACCAACCACGTCATCTGCCCCACCCCACTGAGATCTTGCTTTGTTTGAATTCTTTACTCCGTTTTGTCAGCACCTATCTCATTGCCTCTGTCCGGTGAGAGTTCCCATCAAGATAGAGCCCCAGAGGCAGGTCTTGCTTAGTTAACAAGGAAACAATGAGTTACCACCCTGATTCCCTGAACTTTTATCTCTTTCCAGTAACACCCCTACAGCTGCAGGCTGGCCTCCCAAGTCTCACCCTTCTTGCCCCCAAGCACGTATGCACCTGAGACCAGTTACAAATCAGAAGGTGGGGAGGATGACAGGATAGCAGATGCTCCCTGCAAAGCACAGCAGACCTGGTGCTAGGCCCAGAGTCCCTTTGGAGATGACCCGGGGCTCAAGCCATTTGCACTCTGGAGCACACACTTCCATGGTCTTCCGGCCCCACCCACCTTCTCCCTCCAGCCTCTACCCCCCCTCACTGCCATTGACAAGCTCACTGGGGGAACTTCCTGGCAACATGAAGTACCAGCACTAAATTTCTCCCCTTGAACCACTCTAGATATGAAGTTTGAGATTTTTCTCCTTGGAAATATCTCCGTTTGATGTGGAATTTCTCTGCACAGTTCTAAATAGAGCAGCCTATATATCTTCCCAAAGATGGTACACAGAAACAAAGAAATCTACAGTGTCCACTACGGAACATGTGACATGACTTTCTTCAAATTTCCGTAGATGCAATAAATTTTAATTTATGCTACTTTTTATTTTAAGAGAAAAATTTCAGAGGAGAGAAATCCACAACATTAAACATTGAATGAAGCTAGGCACCATCAATTTAGAGAAAAATTATACAGAAGGATGAAATGCATACCCTAAAGAGCTCTGAGTTTAGATTGTCCCTAAATTTTTATTTATGCATGGCCTAAATGTTATAAATTTTTATAACATTTTATTACATATGTATTATTATTAGCTAATATATTGAACACTATGTGTCATATATTGGTTATGCATTTGATAAGCATTAGCTCATTAATTTTTATTTACTCTTTATGGCAATCCTGTGAGGTTTGATGGTATTGTTTTCATTTCATACTTGAGGAAATCAGACACACTACCCAAGGCCACAAAGTGAAGAGCAGTGGAATTAGTTTTTTACTCAAGATTCCATGACACTATAATCTGTCCTCTGGATGATGGGAAAATTAATTTAAAAAAGAGAAAAAGTAAATAGAAGTTCACATAAATAAACATTGCTAATTCTGCACCACCAGATGCAAAGGACCCATCTGCATAGATATAATAACAAAATTGATATTTTTGAGGAGTAATAGAATAAGTGCAATTAAGTCAACCACTAAGAAACATTGGCTGGACTTTGGGGAAAGAGAAATACTTCTCCATTGCTTATGGGAATCTAGGCTAGTACAACCACTGAGAAAATCTGTGATAGTTCCTCAGAAGCCTAGGATTAGAGGTCCCATTTGACCTCAGAAGTCCACTTTTGGGTATTTTCTAAGAAGAAGTGAAAGCATTAAACTATAGTTATATATGTACTCCATGATTATAGTAGCACAAATTGTCATAGTTAAATCTTGGAAGCAATCCAAATGCCTATCAGCAGAAGAATGGATAAAAAGAATGGAGCACTATGCAGCTATAAAGAATGATGACCACAGACTTTTATAAGTTAATGGATGCAACTGGAGGCCATGCACATAGGTGAAACAGATCAGATTCACATGTGTAAACATCATATTACATCATAGTGCAAGAAACTGAAAGAGTAAAGATGCAGAGATACAAAAGATGCAATAGATGTTGTGAAAAGGAAGGAAACTGCTCAGAAGGAAGGAACAATTGGGATGGGGGAAAGGAGAAAAAAAAGGAAGAGGAAAAAAATATGTACATATACACGACCTAACTAAGATAATGGTACCACCAATTTCTATTAGTCCATGGATAGGAACAGTTAGTGCTTATATTGTTTGATCAATTTTGCATGCCTGTATCTGGTAATCTGAGTGACAACTTTGAAGATAACAATATGCAATATAACAACCAATTGTTCATTTCCTATCATCTCGTTTTGAAACTCTGTGTCATTATTATTTTTTTTCTTTCTCTTTAGAATAAAAAGATTGAACTAGCCAATTGAACTGGTTTTGTTTGTTCCAATAACAAGAAGAGCTCTCTTCATTCAAAGTTCACTGTTCTTTCCTGTAGGGAAACAAAAATGTTTTAGAAACCTCTAGATACTGCAGCATTTGCAGTACTTGTATTAATTTTAGCAAGTGATGTCTGCTTCCCTGAGAGATACCCATTGGTAAGATGGAGCAGGAAGGGAGCAGGAAGGAGAATTACAGGAGAACCTGTAACTCGGGGGCCATCTTCAAGGGCAGAAGACAGCACTGGGTTGTCTGGCTCTGGACTTAAGTCAGAAGGCAGAAGAGGCTGGAAAATGTGCTTGCTGCTGTCAAGAGAATAAATCTCCTCCTCCCATCCCAGCAGTGGAGAGGGAAGCACATTAGCATAGCATCCAAAGTCCTCCTCCAGGGTGCTCCATCACCCTGCTGTCCACACTGCAGTGCGTTGTTCCAGGAAAAGGCAGGACCAGAGGTGAGGAAGAAAGCAGGATGAGCTCCAGACTGCATCTTTCGGTACCATAACTTCTCAACTTGCAAGATACATCAGCTCAATTTGCTCACCCACCAACAGGAGTGAACACGATAATTCCTATGGAGCAGCATCAATGAGCAGGGTGTATGAAGTCACTCTAACTTCGTCCAGAAAATGGTAAATGCAATATGTCGATGTTTATGAGTCTGCCTATTCTGTATGCAAAGGGATCGCGCTGAATCCCCCTTGCACACTGTGACAGGAAAAGGCTGCATGAAATTCCTCAGAGAAGCTCTTCAGAATTTCAAGGTTAGATGTAGGGCCTTCTTTTAAAGGTCCTTGACACATAGCAAAAGTCTAATTAGATTTGTTGTCAGAAACAAAAATTGATTTTCTTTTTCAATAATTCTATTAATTGAATCTCTCCTCACCACCTCAGCCAAAGGCCAAAACTTTGCAGTTCCAGACTTTGTCACCTACATAAGATCACCTTATAGCATCTTATACTAAGAGCAATACATTTACTAACATTATATATATATATATATATATATATAAAACTAAGCTTTCTATAGCATATATCAAGCAGTCAACAATAATCCAAGCACAAGCCACTCATATACAAGTAAAATTCAGAAAAAAACAAAACAACTAAACTAAACAAAAAATTGCAATACCTTCTCCGGCAGACCTTCAGTTAAGCATAAATTTTCAAGCATGCACTATGGCAAGTAATGTAAAATATAATCCTTCTGAAAAACATTATAGTGATTTTTAAAAGACCCATAATAGTACTAGTGATATAATTAAATAGCACAGGGTCTCCCGGGCAAGTACAAGGTCCTGAGTTCAAATCCCAGTACCAAAGAGAAAAAAAAAAAAAAAAAAAACAAGACACAAAAATATTGGTGCTCATAGGAATTTATATCAAGAAAATCATTCAAAAAATTAAAGCTATGACCCAAAGACTTTACAACATAGCTTTTAATAGTAAAAATAGATTGTGGGAATATTTTATTTCTTTTAAGATAATTTTTTTGGGGGTAAATTTTCAACATTTCTAAAATAAAAGAAGACTTTGTTTCCCATGTATATGTATACAATATGGTGATATTTCTTTGAAAATCTAAATTATAAAACCAGGGATGCTTATTAAAAATTAGTCACATCTTATAATCAAGAAAAGACAGTAGAATGCCATCCTTACAAATAGTTCCTGAGGAGCTTAGGTAAGAGCATGGAAATTTAGATCACAGCCACATTAAATTTTGTATGATCAGCGACTGGAATAGAAAATGAAAGCAGGTTTTTTTCACAAGTAATATTTTTCTTCTTTTACTTAAGAGCTGCATTAATGTCACCATAATAGTATGCTTGTGTTAATATTTCTCTCCTTTATTCTTTTTCTAAGAGAGAAATCTGCCTCCTCGGGAACTCAATTTTCAGGGCACACTGGGCAGAAAAGATCAGAACTAGATTGCGAAGAAACAGCCAGCTAACAACCTCTGCTTCCTGTAGCACCAGAATCTTAAGAAATCCTTATGACCTTCTCACATTCCAGGAAGGCTGGGTGAGGTCTTGAGGAGAAAGGTGGCAGGGATTCCTCAGGACCTCTAGCGTTATCCTTGTACCCCAAAAGCTGCAGCACGGTAGGAGGCAGCAGGCAACGAAACCAACTCGCTGCCAGCAAGCTCTAGGACCTGCTCACACTGCACACCTACTGTCACAGTGAGCCAGAGAACGTGGTCCCCAGAAAGAGGAGAGTGAAGGCGTGGTGGTGGCAGGAACAAGCAACGCACTTGAAAACAAGTTGACGCGGATGTGGGAGAGCAGGAAGACTGGGAGGAAGAAATCAGTTTACCAGAAAAGAGAGCGAGGGTGTACTGCAACATGACACAGACAGATCATAGAGGTCCTCAAAAATTATTTGTCAAAGGAACTTTTTTTTAAATAAAATAAAAAGTTGTGCCAATTCCTAACACCGTGTAGAGCTATTGCTTAAAAATTACCTACTTAAATCACTAATTTTTTCATTTATTCATTCCACATCTATTTACTGGACATTTGATAAATGGGACCCAATTGTCAAGACAAGCGGTATAATACACCACACAACACAAAACAAAGAGAGTTTCAAGGAACTTATATTCTCCAGAGGACAACAGCAAGGTAGAAAGGTAGATGGGAGGTAAGTGACCTTAATAAAATAGACCAAATATGAGATCAGGAGAGGGGAGAGCAGTTTGCAACTTTAAATTGGGTCCCCGGGAGGATCCCTCTGAAAAGTGGCATTGGAACAAAGATGTGAAAGGATCAGAGAAAGGCAGGCAGCTATCTGAGGGAAAGGAGGCAGCCAGGGCAAAGGCCCTGAGGCACAGGTGTGCCGTGAATGTTCAAAGACGAGCAAGGAGACCGGTGTGGATGCCGAGGTGATGATCTTAGAGGGGACCTGGAGCATGGAGGACCTCGGAGATCATTTTTAAATTCAAAGCTTTTGCTCAAGTGAGCTGGAAACCCATGGAAGGGTACAGGACAGAAGACGGACACACCTGGCTGATTTGAACAGGTCAGATCTGCAGATGTGCTGAGCAAAACATATAAAGGAAAGAACCAGAGAAGCCTACCTTAATAACGCAGCTAAGAGACATAGACCGGGGTGGTCACTGAAGTGCACTAAAAGGAGTCAGATTCTGGGCGTGCTTTAAGGACGGACCCCCTTTCTGGGGACACGATGTGTGTGCGATGGAGAGGTCAAGGTGGAACTCTGGCTTCTCGCTCTGAACAAATGTAAAACGGGCCTTCCACGGTTGAGACGGCAGGGCTGGGCGGTGCATGGGTTTGATGGAGATGAGCTTGAGGCTCCTGTGGGCATGGCTCAAGTCAGTGAAACTGTCCGAGGCCTATGCAGCTTCTGGCAGGCCAGAGCTTGCCCTGAGCGGACATCAGAGCAAAAGACCAAGCAACAGAAAAGTGAAAAACTGCCACTGAGAATAGGACAGAAAAGGGAAAGAGAAAGATGACATTATGATAAAATAAAAGAGCCGGGACAAGGAGAAGAGGATCACAGACATAGGCCGAGATGGGGGGCTACTTCCCAGGGCCCCTGTCTTCTACCTCTTGAGCCCACGTTGACGCATCCTGCTAAGTAAACTAAGAGCATGGCTGGCACTGCCCCCACCTGGCACAGTAAACTTCAGCGATGTGCTGAACTGTCCCCGGATTGTCTTCAGGCAGTAACATCAGAGGGACTCAGGAGCAGGACGGAAGCACCCAGAACTGCACCCCGCATGTACCCACACAACCAGCATCAAGTATATCTGCTTGCTGGGGAGTAGGAATTGTCCCCAAGTCCTTCCTCTGCAGTCCTGACACAGGCAGCTGGGGGGGGTGGGTGTTCACCCTTAATCAGGAGGATTAGGGCGACTTGAGCAGAGGGGTGGACGCAGCAGGGGCGCCCTAGTCAGCAGCCCGCTTGCTCCCACCTCTCAATTCAGGCGGAAAGGCTAATGGAAAGTGCCAAATTAGCTCCCCTGGAGTAATCGCGGAAAGCTTGCTTGGAGTCTCCCTTCCCGGGTTTGTTTCTTTGCCTCTGAGTTTCCACAGGGCAGGTAAAGGAGCTTAAGTCACCCTGGGGTCCTCGAGGCTGTGCCATTACCTCTTCCTGTACCATGGTGGGTCCACCATACGTGCTCCAAGGGCTCATTAGGGTGAGTGGCTGCCCTGCAGGGGACAGGGTGCTCTGCTCAGTGGTCTGTTTCAGCCCCTTCCAGCTTTGGGTCTGTGATGCTACGATGTCCATAGGAAACAATGTATAGGACAGGAGTTGAGAAAACTGTCCAGGGACACATGAGCTCAGTCACCCACCCTCCTCACCAAGTGGAACATCTTTTGGAGTCTCAAGCAAAAGAGAAAAACTCCTGTCTTTCCCATTATTCTACAGAATAGCAGAACAGGAAACATAGAGGGAAACCACAAACTTTGCATTCCGTAAACATGGCATTGAATTCTTAGTTCAACACTTCTCAGAATGTAACACGGAGCAAATGGCTTCACCTTTCTATAGTTCTGTAGCCTCCTCTGTAAAGTGAATACGTAATAACAAGAAGAAGCCCAAGTTGCTGGGAACATCCCGTAAGATGCCCATGTGCAAGGCCAACTCCAGCATCCTGTTCCTGTTACAAAA
Source organism: Myocastor coypus (assembly GCA_004027025.1). Taxonomy (NCBI): domain Eukaryota; kingdom Metazoa; phylum Chordata; class Mammalia; order Rodentia; family Myocastoridae; genus Myocastor; species Myocastor coypus. Next base: position 36,182 of record PVJA010002205.1, on the reverse strand, counting down.
CCAGGATGAATTTAATACTGATATTTGTTTTCTCAAGTGAAGGAAGAGCCTCAAACACCACCTCACGCCCAGCTTCGGCTCAGGCCTCCAAACCCCTACACCCCAGCTACAGTGAGAAGAACTCCGGGAACTTCCTCACCTGGGAGAGAAAACTGAACAGTAACGAATAATCAGAGGGCAGCATCCAGAAAGAAGGGCGCTTGGGGGTCCACATGGGGATAGGATTGCCTGGTGCTAGGGCTGCAAGAAATTCTTAGGTTGGAAATTTAATCTGAAATTTGTATGTTATTCACCATACCTGGGAGCTTTCAAAGCTGCTACCGCCGAATGCCAGAGATAGGGCCTTTTGGCCACTTCTGTCATGGTTTTTTTTTTTTTTTTTTTTTTGGGGGGGGGGGTCGCACTACTGAGTCATAGTGATCCTCCTGTTTGTACCTCCCAAGTGCTAGGATTACAGACACGCGCCACCACGCCCAGACTCCCTTGCGAGCTCAGTGAGCTCTAGAGTGGGGCCGGTGCAGCAGGTGAAACCAGGAATTGAACCCTGACCCCTGCACTTCCTCTAACCAAGTGCTAAATCCTCTGAGCTATACCGCCATAGGGCTTTTGGAAGTAAATAGAATTGCAAGAGTCAGGACAGTGGGGTCTCCATGACCACATTACTGGTTTGGTAAGAGGAACAGGGACATCAGCTGAGCTATTTGCTCTGATTCACCCTTGAGTGCTCTCTATTGTGCTGCTGGCAGTAAGAAGACCCTCCCCAGAGGCTGAGCAGATGCTGGAGCCATGCCTTTGGGACTCATGGGCTCTAGACTCATGAGTCACACAAACTTAGACTGTTTCTGTGCCTTATAAATTAGCCAGTCTGTAGTATGCAATTATAGCAAAAGAAACCAATCTAACAAATCTTGGGTTGAGAGAAACACTTTTTCTTGCTCTTGGTTTCCACAAGGACATATTTTCCCTGAGAAACTTCTGCCTTTCTCCATTTGTGTATAATTGGAATGAAGTGAGTCATCTGCCTGAAATTGGGAAAATAACTGATCATCCTTTATCTCATTTCACTCGTTATGGTCATGAACCAAACTTAAAAGGCAGCATTCTTGGTTTTTCCATCTATCCCCAGCAGAAAAGGAGCATTTATCACTGACCATATATCTAAATCTGGCCAATCTTGGGTTATCCTTCTTCTTTTCTTCTTTTTTTAATGTACTTAGTACAGGGTCTACAAGGTCTCACTATGTAGATCAGACTTGCAGTGATCCTCCTGTTTCCAGCCTCCCAAATGCTGGGATTATAGGTATATGTCACCATGCCCAGGCTCAATTGTCCTCTCAGTCGGCCCAGGGGCAGGGCCAGCATGGATTGTGGTGCGAGAGATAGAACCCTGGTCTCTGTGCTCTGCTTAAGCAGGCACTTTAGTCCACAGAGCTATCTGGCCAACCCCAATCCTGGGTTATCTTGATGGATGTTGCTTCTCGTGACCAACCCAAGATCTGCTGCAATGGACACCCAGTCAATGTTAGGTATCCATTTTAATTCTTTTATTTCTTAAGTTCTTCAAAGTTCCAGTAGGGAACAAGAATAGGACTCTGAGGAAGTCCCCAAGATGAGGATTAGCCCTGGTCTCAGTCTAATGCTACCTTACAGAACCCATTTCAATTAATAAGAATTATCACAAATCAGTTAAGGCTATAAATTGTTCTTGTTTACAAAGGTTGATTTTATCAACCAAAGTTCATCTACTTGTTCGCTGCTGGTTTTATCTTTGGTTTCCAGTTGTTCCCAAGGTCACCTGCAATATTTGTTCAGAGTGCAGATATCCAGGCTCTTACAGATGGGATCCTGGGTCAATAACCTATCTTTCCCAAGCAGCCTACCTGCTTCCTACACATGAGGAGCCAGTCCTACAGCTAGAGGTTGCAAGGGGCGGAGTAACCTGAGAGAAACGATTGAGGTCTCATCCAGCTCCGTGAAGTTTATATTTAATTGATTATGGGTGACTCCTCAGCCCCTTTATAAACATTCTCCAGGTGACTTTAGTATTCAGCTCAAGGGATCCTCACCGGCACATCCTCTCAGATCATTGTTTAAAGATCCGAAGTAGATGAAGGGTAGGAAAGCCTTCCATTTGTTGGATCACACCAGCCTCTGGCATCCCAATTCCTTAGTAAGGGACAGCATGGTAGCCTGAGGAAATTTTGGAAGTGCAGACCAGAATCCCAAAGCCCCAGGGCCAGCATCAAAACTCATCACCACTCTAGGGCAGCTCAGAGCCTCTTCACACCTCGCTTCATTGTGCTTCCAACCCGCTTTCAGATGAAGTGCAATTTGCATCTCCTTAACTAGACGCATTGGTGTTATTGCCATTGCAATCCTATTGATTGCAGTGCTGCTCCTAGGAACACATTCCAATTTTATCATCCTTAGTCATTCTTGCAATGACTCCATGTGTATAAACAAGCCCTGGTGTTTAGAATAACACATGTTTGGGGGCGAGAAGGATCATGTTTAAATCCTTAACCTGCCTGTGAAGTGAATACCAAACAAAAAAAGCCCTCAACTTGAGAAATGATTCCCTTGAACCCTTAGATTTTCCCTCTGAAGGGAATATGAATAGGACAAGGGTCTAAGACCAAGTTCAAGAACAGTTTCTTCTGACATGACTGCTTTATTTTTGTAAAGCTATTTTATTTTTTTATGTGGTACAGGATCTTGCTATGCAACTCAAACTCTTAGTGATCCTCTCTCAGCCTTCCCAGTGCTGGGATTATAGGCATGTGCCACAGTGCCCAGGTGCAGTGGCCGGCACTGAGTTTGGTACCGGGGATAGAACTTGGGTCCTTGCGCTTGTCCGGCAGGCCTTAGGCTGCCCAGCTATCTCCTCAACTCAATTGCTTTATTTTAAAGATAAGAAGAGTGAGAGCAACAAACATGTCCATTTACCTAAGGCCAGGAGCTAAGCCTACTTCCCCCTCATCCTACCTGGGGTGCTTGGAAGTATCCTATCCAGAAACTGCCTGTGTCCCAGCCTTTGGTCTCTAACTTAAACTATCAGTACAGCCAGAGCAGGAAGGGGGCCAGGGGACAATAGGTTGGGGGCTGCATGGAGGGCTGCTGAGCCGAACAAGAAGAGACAGAGACTCAGGGCAGAAGTTAGCAAGGATCCGGAAGCGAAAGAATGTCAGCCAGGCGACTCACATCTTGTTGTCATAAAACAAACCTGGTTAGGTCAGACAGAGATAACCACCAAACGCACATTGTCAAGTCAGGTGGCTGTGCTATTAGTTCAAAGTATGATAAAAAGGAAAAGTTGTCGATCAGGGAGCTGTACTTCTCCACAAAGGCAGAAACCAGACGGATCATAACATCCTGTTTTAGAAGGTAAGTTTTATTGTGTGACAAAAATGATGTCACTACCACTTCTTAATCTGAAAGTTCTTATCAGGTACAGAAAGAACAGGGGAAAAGCAGAGTGATCCAAGCCACGAGATATTAAAAAGTATTCACAGCATTTCTAGGAAAAAACTGCAAATGCCCAGGCTTAAAAACAGGTGCCTGCCTGACTTGGTCCTTGCCTGTCTCCTGGGCCTCCTGGCCTCTCAGCCACTCTGGAGCTACGGAATCTGCCACAAACATCTACAATCAGGGATCTCTGGGCTCGGTCACTAGCTCATTTCATGAAACCAGGGTTGCTCCTTTATCTCCCTGTGCACAATGTCTAGTTGTCTACCTATAAACATCACTGAATGACTCAGACCACTCAGGGCCTCACAGCCTCAGCATTCCCAAAGTATGGAAGCAGTCTCCAGGCTGACCTGGTCTCTCTCATAAGGATACTCAATACAAAGCATTGGCAAAGCCCAGACCAGACTGGCCTACCTCCAAAGGTTCAATCCCAGAAATCTCCGGAGAGAGAGCCGACAATTCTGGACTTCATTGTGCTATCAATTCTCTAGAATGGGGATGCATTATAATATTCCCCAAATTAGCTCTCCAGTTTCAATTTACAAGTGAGGTCAAATATCATAAGCGCTACTCCTACTCTGAAGGAAAGTATATTTCCATGAGGTAACCCAGAAAGTGAGCATGCCACTCGACCTTACTGGGGGGTTGGGGACATGTGCTTTTCTTCCCCTTTTTTTGCCAACTCAAAATCCAATCCTTTTCTCCTCAAATATAATATTGCCCAAGTGAAACTGACAAGACATACAATAAAGTTGAGGAAGAGAAACACGAAGACCTAGATAGTAACCTATTTATTTTTCCAGGGGGAAAAAAAGTAACAACTATTCTAGCAAAGAAAATAGCCCTACATTTGGTCATATTTTTTTCTTCCTGTTTTCCCTTCAATTTAAGAGAAAAACTTTTCAAAATCACACAAAATGGTATACACTGTCTACTTTCCTTTGGCCCTCTTCAAATACATAACCTTCCAGGTCATCATGAAACACTGTTTTGAAATATGTCTCAGTCTGTCTTTCAGTGTGACAATGAAATTACCAGGCAGTTCAGAATGTGACGTGACTGAATTAGGCTGCCGCAGAGCAACCGTTATCATAATCACTCCCCATCTTCAATTCCTGGGGGGCAGGAGGTGAGGGGGAGCCACTGGAAAAATCCAAGAATAGAGAAGCACACCTCAGTCTTTGCATAGCCAAGTGACCCCATGGAATTACATTGTCCCTTTCTTTAAGAAACCTCAGATCAGTTTAACTGTTGATGTACAGCCAAGTCTGCTTAAAGTCTTCCGTCACCGTGTCACCCGCCTCCAGTTTGGAACTCTATTAGTCACCTACTGCTGTCCAGCTCCCTTCGGACTGGCAGGGAACATCTTGGAATGTTTTCAGACTAACATTATACAGAAATACTTGACCTTTTTAAGAAACGCTGATCAAATTTGCCTTGAATATTTCACTATATCACAAGAACAATCATAAATGACATAAAAATTCAGCAGCTATAGGGATCAATAAGCTACCCACCCAGAAATATATATATATATATATATATACATAATACATAAATAGATTTTTTTAAATTGCAAAGACATGCTGTTACTGTCTTAGTGGAATTGGTTTAGTCCTATATTATGCCAAGCAGCATGTTCTCAGCCTGGCCTAAAGAAAATAGACTCTCAGCATTCAACAGAACGCCAATCCTGAGCTCTATCTTTTTGACTTGGAGCTTTAAGAAGGATCTGTTAAAATGTAAATACTTTATCTAAAAGGAATACATATGGACTAATTATCACCTTCTAGTATATTTGATACCTACACTTATTTACGTGGCAATAAGCAAAGTTTCAAGAAAAAGGCTTAAAGACAGGTAAGTGTGATAAAGAGCTGGGGAGGAGACTTTAAGGCCAACAGAAGTTGACCTAGAATATCTAGTAGTCGCCAGAATATCCTCAAGAGATGCTCAATTCTGTGTCACAGCCCTGGGACCATACGGACTCAGCAACAGAAGGTCTAGACTCTTCCCTGTGCCTATGAGGGTCCTTTCTTCTTAAAGAGAAGCCATAAATGTTATGTCTCTAATACGTCTTTGGAATTTGTAGCATAAACCCAAAAAAACCTCACTTAGAGACACAAGGAAATAAAATGAACTCTGAGAATTTTCCTTACACCTTATACCCAAAACTAAAGTGTTCTAACAAATCACCCTATGGCCAAGGATATATAGTAATATAGGTTGGCCTGTCCATGTGTTATAAGCTTTTCAGACAGAATACAGACTATAATAGGTTTCAGACAGAATACAGACTATAATACCTTTCTCTAACTACCTTGCTCCTTCTCTCAACTGAATTTAGTGAAAAGGAAGACTCTTCCCATTGAAACGATAACCAAACATTAAAAGTACCTGGCAGAAATATGTGGTTGGTGGTCGTCCTCCATAGACCAGGATCTCAGAGCTGGCAACATCTTTGTGGGCTGATAGGACACACACACACACACACACACACACACACACACGCGCGCACACACACACACACACACACACACACACACACACACCAAATAACTCCAATTTCAAAGCCTTCTCAATGTTTCTCTTCTCTCTCCAGAATGGTGTTACCTCATTGTCAGTGAGATTTTCTATAAATTTGCTTCAATGGTCACATAGGTTAAAAAAAAAAAAAATTAATAGCGTAAGAAGGGAGGGCTAAAGGCCACAAAGTTAAAACGCTTACAAGGCAAATAATTTGAAGAGGTAGGATAAAATCAAAAACAGAATTTAAATGGCCCCAGCTTAAGAATTTATAAAAGACCAAGTCCTGACCTATGACAGAAATGAGAACTTTATTGGACACGCAATTCAGAAAGGCAGGAAAAGCTGATACGTGGAACACAATGAATGTCAGGTTAAGGATTAAATCTCAGTCTGACGGGGTTGGGAAAACCAATACCATAATGCCAGGGAGGAGAAGAGACCCGCTGTGCAAATCCAGTGTGCTGTCGAACTTGGACTGCATAATTAGCCTGCATTGTAATTAAGAATCTAGAGACCCTATTGAAATGAAATCACAATGGGTAGATTCAGATCTCACTGCATCAAGCCAGAATACTAAGCACAGTAACAGTTCTCCCCAGTTTTGGCTGGACTCTTTGGTAGTTGACAGCCAGGGAGGCTTCTAAACACCTCTGGCCTACCTGTTTATTATACTTCTGACTGACAGGAGGGAAATGGCTTAAAGGTCTTGAGGTGGTGGCTGCATCTTTGACTTTTCTACTTAAGCTTCAGAAGAAATGCGTCTTTGGTTACAGCTTCATTCATGACTCACAAGAAGCTAAGTTCATTACCTGAGTGAGGTCAAGGTTGAGTTGATCTCTGAGCCCATGATAAACTGGCATTACAGGCTTGTTTTATTTATAGAGACCAATGATATCGAATTAGATGGGGAGAAAGAGAGAGAAGAAATGAGCTTCCTGTAGAAAATAAGTTTCTGTGCCAGATGCCTACTACCAGATTTCTAAAGATATAAAACAATGTCACAGATTTTAGCTTTGCTCTTAAAAAATGGGAGGATAAAGCTTACACATAGCCATGGTTATATGCTAATTCAGTGGACCGCCCTCATGCACACATACAATACCTGTGGTGAGTAGCTCATTCTCTTAATATTTCCTGCTCTTTCATAAAAGCCAATCAAAGTCCCTAGAGGTCATTGGTCCCATTTGCTATATTAGCTGGGAAAAACCAAGAAAGATATTTTTTTTTGCTTTGCTTTACTTTTAAGGGTGGCCCCTTATTCTATTTGCATCACGAAAATAAAACATGATATTCTAGAGAATTAATGGAGAAACATTAGTCTCTAGAGGAGGCCCGGGACACAAATTCCTGATACTCTTTTTAGAAAGATTATTTCAAGGCAAGATAAGAGGCCACCGATTATTTCATTTCAGTAAGAAGCAGAGGAAACTGTCCTGGCTACTAACCACTCAGCAACATACCCAGAATAAAAAGAAAAGATGTCAGAGAAGCATTCACACTGGGGTTCAGAATTCTGAAACCAAGGGAGGCGATGACTTTAAGGAACTGACATTTATAAGAATCAAGAAAGGAAACCTTCAGTAAAAATGTGGTGAGCAGAAGCTCTTGGGCCCTTAATATAGTTTATCTTTCACATAAAGGTATCTTGAAAACCTTTACACAAGTCCTTTATGAGGGAATAATTTCTGAGCCTGGGCAGACAATGGTCTTTCAAATCCATTCTCAGTTTAGAAAGCATTTGTAAGGAGGATTTTTGCCAGTCACCGCCTGAGAAGTGTGTGATGCCCTTGGAAATCTCTGTAATTAACAATAAGCCTCTCTCACAATTGAAAGTGGACCCTCATACCCTAAAGTAGCACGGATGTTTCTATTTCTGACCTACACCCTTCATTTTATGCAATGTCTTTTAAAAAGCAAGGGCAAGAACAACCTGGAGAGAAATTTTCAAATTTTGGATCAGAGCCACCAAATCAATAATGGCGGAACAAAATGAATTATCAACCCGCACTGCTTCAATCACAGGGAAAGGCAAGGAGGTAGCCAAAAGAGGAGCTGCGGTCAACGTTAAGGAACAGAATGAATTGACTTTGAGGTAGGTTTATATCTAATTAAATGAGACTGGGGGGCAAAGGCAAGGTAGGCTCATCTGCAGCTGACAAGGTAGTGATCACAGCAGGTGACCCGTGCAGCTGAGCTGCCTTTTCCAAGCTAGAAAGGAGAACAGAATGTAGTATGCGGTGGGTGAGAGGCACGGGGACCCCGCAAGTTCTTCCGGTGTGTATTTCCCCTCATCCTATGAATGCGTGGAGAGGATTTCTCAAGCTCCCTTGTTAGCAAGTAAGTTACTATCAATAGTTAAAAGTTCCTTCCACAGGAACCCAAAAGAAGAGCTCCTTACTGTGGCTGTCACACTGGCTAGGAGAGGGAGGAAAAGGGGGTGATGAGGTGCACATAGTGATAATCCAGTGGCTTTAAAGCTTGGAGGACTGGAAGCCTTGTACCAAGAGCCACAGACTTCCAGGCCACCCATCAAGTGCCATAGGTGACTCTGGGAAAGGTGAACAAAACATATCTAAGGAAAGAACCCAGTCCTGGTGGCTTCTTCTTGTATCCTCTTGGGCATCGGCACAAAGGGTAGTCATAAAATGGGATCCTAGCTAACGGTGTCTTCATGAACTTCAGTCCTTGCATTGTCGCCTTTTCACCACTGGACTAATACTCAATAGCTGCCATTTAAAGAAAGAGGCTTATTTGGCTTAGAGTTCCCTTGGGTTCAGTCCATGGTCAGATGACTCCTTGGCCGAAATGGCATGGTGGAAAGGCTTCTCCAAGGACGGCTGCAGAGGGAAGGGAAGGAGAAAAGGCAGGAAGGCCCTCCCCCAACTGGCCACACAAATTTCACCACTAGCTACACTGGGCCTTATGCTAATGGAAACAGCCATAAATTTTTAGGTCAGTCACTCCAACCAACACAACAACTTTTCCTCTCTGCTCCCTGAGACTTACAAACACCTACTCTCTCCCTGCCTCACTGGCAAACACCTTGCATTCCACACACATGTGCAAGTGATGCTCAATGCTTCAGAGGTACTCTTAAACAATCTCCAGATGATTCACTCTTTTCTGGTGGGGTCCACATGATTATATGTCCAAAATCCCTTTAAAAGTCAAAGAATCTCTCAGTACATCCAATGCTTCTTAAATGGCAAAAGGTTTAGACATGAAGGAATGAATTTAGCAAAGCCAGTAAAAAATTAACATGAATGCTGAAAAAAAAAAAGGCTCTGGCCCTTCTTTTCATAGCACAAACTTCACAAGAGTGGTGCACAGGCTTATCAGGAAATTATAGGTCTTATTATTGGGTAGCTGCATGGCAGATACCAAAAACATTCAAATTACCAATTCATGAAGCCCATTGTAGCTTGGTATTATGGTTTTATTAGATTTGTGCATTTAGCTGGGAACCTATTATTATAATAAAATACAAAATATAATTATTGTTTTCTTGCAGTGAGAACCTCAGAATTGTCTAACATTTTATTGCTTCCCCATCAAAAGAAACCCCAACTTGGGCTTTTTTTTTTTTTTTTTCAAAAAGATTTTCAAAGAAATGTCACTTTTCCTATTTACCTTTTGTAACGGTTCTTGCTTTATGCTGTTTAATGGAGAAAGAAATAAAAAGAACGGAGCTGCAGGCTCTTGGTCACAGTGGTTTTCCTTTAATTACAGTATTATACACTCGTATTTCTCATCTTTTCTACTGTTCTTTCTGCTTAGCCAAACTCCACACCTCATTCGGCTCCCATTAATTGAGATGGTGTCTGGGGAAAGTGGATACACAGATCCAGAGCTCACCTACTACTGCACCTCACAGGGAGTTTGATCCCTGTAATGGTTGATTTAGCTGCTTGTCACATGATGCGTCTCCAGTGTCACCGCTCCCTGAAGCTCTTCTAGTTCCTCTTCTCTCCTCTCTCTCTCCCCTTCGCGCCATTCTTATCTCCCTTCTTTGGAGAATGAAAATGTTTGAGAAGTACTGGGGGGCGTTTGCATGAGAAGGGGAGCACTGTGGAAGTAAGCTGGGGTCTCTGGTTTTAAAGTGGAAAGGAGCCGCACGCAGCGCGTCACCGGTTTGTCATTTTCCAAACAAGGGCAGTGTGATCACACCGCCGCCACTGTGAGAGACAAAAGGAAGGAGACGCCACCCACTTCGTAGGTAGCTGTCACTGGGGCCTGAGGATATGTCTAGTACTCCACCAACTGCTCCGTCTGCTGTCGTCCTCACAACAACACCACAACATGGGTGCTAGTGCTGCTTGCATTTAACAAAAGAGGACAGTGCTGTACAGAGATGTTAGCTGACTTGTCACAAGTCACATGGATGATAAGTGGGAGAGAGGAGTTTTGAACCCAGGTTTGCCTACTACAGAACTTCACCTTCAACAAAACTACAGTATTTGTTGCATCAATACTTAGTTACTATCTGCCCATGTGTACACACACACACACACACACACACACACATACTGTGCAGCTATGGTTGGAGATTCTGTTTACAAAACTAAAACCAAGCATTGTTTTTGGCACGTTCGATCCCTGACCCTGTCACTGGAAAGCTAAGGATTTTAACCTCTCTGGGGATATCCTGTCATGAACTTTGACCTCTCTGCAAGTGTTGCTTTTGCCAAGCAGAGACTATAATGAGGCTCGCTCCCTGGTTAGGTGAAGGCTCCGTACACCATTCCGCCCCTCGTCACCCATAGCCCGATTACCTGCTCTCCCTCGGTACTGAGACGTGGTGTCTGAGATCTAAATAAGCAGCGCCAAGCAAACTGAGCTGCTGGCCAGTCTGTATACGTGAAATGTACCATGCTGGGCAAATGCAGCCGGCGATGTTGGACCCAGAAGTGCTCACACGTACGAGCAGACTCTGCTTTTCAGGAGAACTCTGCCTCTACTCCTGCGTCTTCTCCAGCACATCTGCTACATGAACACTATGCACCCAAGCCTGCGTGTTTGTCTACGTGTACACACATTCTTCCATAGCTACGTACATAGCGACGCCCCACGTCTATGGACTTAGACACCTTGGGGGAATTTTCGCATTGTGTTTCCTACAAACATTTTCTTAAGTTGGGGAGCTAAAATGCTAGCTAAAATCTGAGCCATTGCGATGTTTCAGATCCTATGCTATCAAAGCATGTGTAGTAATTTTAGGCAGAACTATTGGTATAATAAGTTGGATATCAAGCAATTAATCAGAAGCTTAGACTTGTTATACAGAAACGTGCATTGGGAGCGTGGGTGCAACTTCCAATGATTTTCTGCATCAGCACAGAAATTACCCGAGGAGCCCCGCGTCACGTTAGGCGCAAGGAGGGTGGTCCTGCGGCCTCGGAGCCGACAGACTATGAGAAAGAAAGGAGCCTGAAAAGGGGCCACGTCAGAAAGCTGGGGCTGTGGTGCATGATGAGGCATGGGGGTGCACAGAGGGAAGAGGACCCCCTCTCTCTGTCTCTCTGTGTTTCTCTGTCTCTCTCTGTATCTCTCTCTTTCCCTCTCTCTCTGTCTCTCTCCCTCTCTCCCTCCCCCTTTCTTTCCCTCCTTCTCTGTCTCCCCTTTTTCTCCCCCTCCATTCCTCCCTGTCTCTCTTCCCTGTGTGTCTCTCTCTGTCTCTCTCCCTCTCTTCCTCCCTCTCTCTCTTGCCCCCTCTCTGTCTCTCTCTTCCTCTCTCTCTCCCTCTGTCTTTCTCTCTCATCTCTGTCTCTCTCTCCCCTCCCTGTCCCTCTCCCTTGCTCCGTTTCCACGTCTCTGTTTCTCTGCATTTCCAGGCTCCCTCCCCCTACGGCTGCACCATCTCTTCAGCTTTCACACTTGAACTCAAGCTCATTAAATGAATGTAAGGTGAACTTCTTGCTTTGCACGAAGGCAAAGCATAATACAAATGTTGGTGACTGTTATTAGCTCAAGTTAATGCCCTTAAAAGACTGCCCATAATTTTCTAGAAGGGTATATCTTATGCAGAGGCCCACAAGGAATATATAATCAACTTGGGGAGAAGTCAACACAAAAAAAGATAAGATCCTAAATCAGAGGCCTAGAGACCAGAAGTCCTTAGGAAGTCATGTGTGTCAGGTGAGAGGAGGACTTGAATGCTCAGTTCTGTTTTAATTATCTGATGCACTCACTACCCTCCTTTGTTGCCTTCAGCCAGAGCTGATAAGAAAAGGTAGCGGCATATATCTTGGCGGTCTGAAGGGAGAAGCCATGTTTCATGGGACGCCGTGCTTCTACAGCTGTTGTTAAAATATTACTGCTAATTAGCTGGCTAGTTATATATAAACCCTTACAAAGGAGTATTTTTACACAATCATAAAATAAATTAAACTACCAAAAATTCACGCTGTTAATTAAAATAACCCCTGTAGAGGGGGAAAAAATCGCTACAAGGCTGAGGTAAACAGGAGGCAATTTCACAGGCACAAACTGATTAATTTTATTCCCCATTACATGTATTTGCTAATATCATCAGAATTAGGAAATAAAGCAATTTTGTCTTGACAGAAGTTCAGACGGAGGCGGTTCTAGCAGAGGAGTGAAGCCAGTCAGACAAGCTTGGCCTGAGGCAGCACTGCTCTGTCTGGAGGGGAAGAGCCTCTTTGCAGACCTCGTTCGGTCCCGGACAGGGACTTCGGGGATTGGGGGCACTTTCTTTGACTGCAGGAGCGACCTCGCCTAATTCTGAGACCATCGTGGCATAGTCTGTGACAGCCACATCCAAAGATACAGCCCCTGGAGGACAGAACAGAAACTCTGCTGCTAAGGAGTGGCTGAGAATTCAACCTACCCTCAGCTCCAAACATGGGCAAGAAGCTTTCCTGTCAGTGTACCCCTGCCCTGTGTTCTTTGGTGCGTCCTTCTACTGCCCCAGATTTGTAACATAGCAGCCCTTCTCTAAAGTTTGTGTATAATTCCTACATCTAAATGATTATCAGAACCCTTATGGGGATCGCTTTTTCACCAAAGATCACGACAGGTTCATCTAAAAGCTTGGAATACAGTTTTGTAACCCCTCCAAAAAATGCTGTTGAGGAAAGACTAAACTCAAGCTTCCAAGGTCTTTCGCTCTTTTTCTACCATCCAGGTTAAAGAATGGGCTTAATTCATCTGGAGCTCGCCCTCTGCGCGTAACACCGTGGCCACCCCTGACCTCCTCACCCTCCACAGCTCAAAGCAAATATTCACCTGAGAAATTATTCCTAAAAAGCTCAAATGCACTATTTTATAAGCCTTCTGGTCAAACAAACAAAAAAATCCTCCATCCCTTCAGAGCCCTAATTAGTTTGGTTATTTAATAACACCTTTGTTTGAAGTTGATTTATCCTTCCACCCCTCAGAATTTATCTGCGGCTCTATTTCTGTTGAGCGTCATGTTTTATGAGATGGCCACTCACGAGGACCGCTGGGTTTTAGCCCAAGGACCCAAAACATCTGGGAAAAGAGGCCAAACTTCAAGATTTGATCCAGATGTCTTATCTGTGCAACCTTGAGCATCCAGATGTTTGGGGGAGGGACTGTGGCATTTTATGAACAACACAACTCTCTGGACCAGGGAAGGGAAGAAGTGCATGACAAATTCTAAAGAGCGGATAAAATGAGAAAAGCCCATTGTCCCTCCTTGTAGCGGACAAATACATTTCAGCCCTCTCCTCCCCTGCAATGTTCATTTCCAAGCCATGGTTTGTTGAGATCCCAGGCACAAGGCAGCATTTATCCAGCTATTAGGGAGGCCACAGTCTGCATGTCTGGGCCCAGAAGAGCCCCAAATCTAACGTCTGCTGACTCTCTTCTCTTTAACAACTACAGCTGCCTGATGCAGGATCTGTTTCACTCTTGCCCTGGCTGCTGAGCAGGCGTGGCACTGGCTGTTCAGCGTCCAATCCCCATTTCCACAGTGCTAAAACTCTAGCTAGAGACCCCCAGAGCTTCTAGCTCCTGCAAAGCCCCTCTGCAAGATGAGGCCAAACAGCCTCCTACATTCTCCAGGTTTCTCAACCACCAGGCTAAGACCATCTTGTCACCTTGTAGCCTCATAATTTTTCATCACAAACTCTGTCCCTAGGCTCTGGCCAATGAAAGGCAACTGGATGTGTCCCAAATACACCCTGTGAGTCTCTAGGCTGTCTATTGCTGTAGCAGCCATTTCCTTCCTGGCTAGCTTGGAGCAGTTAGACATCACCATCTCGATGAAGAATCTAACGCTATCACGTGCGATCTGTGGCCTCACCATCCCATGTCCCCACAGCACGCATCTCAGTGTGTTCTCTCCACCCCATTGATCTGATCTAGTCCATAGCTGATGGTGACCACATCTGCCAATTTCACCCCTCGGCACATCTTAAGTCCTCTCAACAGCCTCGGTGCTAACACCACTTTCTCTTCCCATTGTCCAAATCCAAAGTCTTAGACTACAATTAATCCATTTTGGGAAAATCCCTGTGGCTAGGGGACAGCAGCAGGGGAGTAAAGAGAAAGGCAGATCTCAACAACACGTTCAGATCCCTCATTCCCATGCGGAGCCGTAGCCCTTTCCATCTTCCTTTAGACCAAGACTCCTCAGAGTAGAGCTGCTGCTCTGGCTCCATGACACCTCCAGCCTCCAGCAAGGTACCTGGCTCATCAGAATTACTCCCAAGTGTCTACTGAATGGATGAATGAATGATTTACCTCCATTCAACACATCATCGTGACCACAGCCTACTCTTTGGGGGCAGGAGCTATATTTCATTCATATTTGGATCTTGGCACGCAGTCTTGTCTGCACAGTTGTTGAGGCAAAGCTTGGTACAGACCCAGAGACAAGAGGCAGATTTCTTTTTTTTTTTTCTTTCTTTTTTTTTTTTTTTTTTTTTTTTTTTTTTTTTTTTTTTTTTTTTTTTTTTTTTTTTTTTTTTTTTTTTTGTCTTTTTGAGACATGGTCTCACTATGCAGCTCAGGCTGGCCTTGAGCTCACTTTTGCAGCCCAAGATGGTCTTGAACTCACACCAATCCTCCACCACGAGAGGCAGATTTCTGTGTGTCTAACAAGTAGGGTTCAGGTCTCAGCAGATAAGCATGCCATCTCATGCAGCAGAGGGCACCCCCTTTCTGGAGCCATGCACAAGGCAGGAACATAAAATGTGTTATCCAGAAAAGTCTGGCGCCAATGCCGCCAGTGAACTTGACAGTCTTTTTTGGCTCTTCCTATTCTCATGGTGCAACTAGATAAGCCCAGAAAGATGGTGGATCAATGGCAGAGCACGAATGGCATGAAGAAATGAGATTCTGACAGGGAGTTTCAAGACCAAGAGGAAGAATGGGGTGGAGGTGTTGGCCATTAACTGCTGGCTGGTAGAAGCCTGGAAATGCTCTGCAAAGTATAGGTTTGGTGACCAAAGGTGATGTCAGAGATTACAGTCACAACCAGCAGTCTGCCTACTCCTTCTTCCTCCACTTGGCCCTTATTTTTAGATTCAGATACAGCTCAAAAACGACTCAGACACTGAAGAGTCAGGCAGAGAGAGAATTGTGCTAGTCACATAAAATCATTTTGACTGGGTTTTCTTTTTCCAGCTGTTTCCTAAGAAAACAGATTTAACATTTGTCACCCACACTCCTGAATAAAGAAAACAATTTTGCTTTCTCCTGAAGAGAAGGATACAAGTGAATTTGGCATTTGTGGAGTAGAGAACAGGGTTCAGTTCCACGGTGGGTTGAGGGCTTCTTTGTTCTTTCGATACTTTCATATTCAGGAAACTAAATCAATTGCCCACCTCTCTTTTTGGTCCTACCACTCTACCCCTCCTTTACGCCTTTCACCATTCTTCTTTCCATTCTCTGAATTGCATGTCTTTGGCCACAGTGAGTCTGTTTCTAGAATATGTGCGTGGCTGAGAGAAGCAGATGAAGAGGGAGGAGGAGGAAGTCAGAACTAAACAACACACGACCAGAGGCAACCACAGCAGTGCCTTTTATTTCCCTGCCTGCTGAAGTTAACAACCCTAATATTTCATATTTCGGGTCATATAATCAGATCATCAGTTTCTGCGGGGGTATTATGTACCATTTTCTTTACACATATTAGTTCATTGGTTTTCAATTACCTTATAAATTATGTATTATCTCTAGCTAATAGGTGAAAAAGTTCAAGCTTAGCTACCCTGAGTATTTTACCCCATATCACACAGCCAAGAAGTGCAGCTCCCAGGATTCAAACCCAGGAGTTCTGCCTTCAGACCCAGACCTGCTAACAACATATGCAATCTCGGTGTGAGGCGGTGACATTGCTCATCAACAAAGACCCAGTAAGCTGCCACCTAAATCACCCAGGGGTGTGTTTGCTCCCAAGTGGACATTTGGGACAGTCTGTAGATCATTTCAGCTGTCACAAATGGGTAGGGAGTGCTGGCTCCCTGTGAAGAGAGGCCAAGGAACCATCCACAATTCACAGGACTGCCTCCACAGCAACGGAGTGGAAGATCTAAAATATTAATAGCGCCAAAGATGAGACTCACCGTGCAGAATGCCTGTACCATTATGTCAAGCGGGCCCCTGCCATCAACCAGTGACCTTCTGTGTTGAAAAGGGGGCAGCACGTAACTTCTGTGTATACAGTTACATGCTTAACAATGTCTGGAATTAGTCCAAGCTCTTTTTTTTATGACAGGAATTTTTTTTAAAGGAGAGGAAGAGAAGAAGCCGAAGGGAAGGGAAAAGAAGGGAAGAGAAGGGGGGAAGGATGTGAAAAGAGAAAACAAAAGAGAAGGAGAAAACTAACATTAGAAACCCACAATCCACAGCTCTCAACAGCTGGGTCACATTACATGGAACTCAGCCCGCGTGACTGCTCCACAGACTGCTTTATGCGTTCACGAGCAGCACAGTGTGCTGGGTAAACGTTTTGCCCCATTTAGAAACAGATAGTTAATGGGGACTGAACTGCTCAAATGCCAGGTACCCCAGGGTTACTTACATCCCGGGCCTGGGTGGCCAGAGTTCATAAATAAAGCACCGGGGTGTCTTATTTTAGGCCTGGTCAGATAAGCAAGGGCTTGCATCATGAGAACAGAGCCCACAGCGAGAGATGACCCTGAGCCTGGTAATCCCAGGAGCTCCCGGAATGTGACATTTCAAGCCCGGTACACCCAGTTCATACCCCATGGAAGCTGTAAGACCCGCCCGTCCTTCATAGCCCATCGTCTCTTGGATTCCGCTGCCACACGAGAGAAGGCTGTGGGCGAGCCGGACTTTAAATGGTGCCAGACTCATTCCCTGCTATGCAGAAGTTCATTTGAGGCACATTTGCAACTTATAGCTCTGACTTACTCACTAGCTGCTGCAGGACCACACACAACTCGGCAGCCCGCCAGCTTGCGCAGACCGTTCCCTTGGAAAAGATTTGGCCCGAGTCACGACCCAGCTTGGCAGCTTGCAAAACAGCTGCTGGACACTGGCAGGATGCGGCACTGAGCACAAGAAAGGAAAAATCTCTCTCCTCAGCCTCACGTTTTTACATATAATTATGTAATCATATCCCTATTCAGATACTTTGACATAAATTGTGCTTAATTAAATTGTTGCTAATTTGTTGTTTTATTATTAGTTCATGACTTGTTTGCTGATGAACTCACAAGCCATGTACTCACACACGCGCATGCGCACACACACAAGCATGCATACACACGCACACACATGCACACACAAGCATGCATACACACATGTGCACACACATGTGTACATATACACAAGCATGCTAGTCACAGCACTGTTGTTTTAAGAGTAATGAAAATGTTCCCTGCGAACAATTTCTCTATTTGACAGAGCAACTAAAGATTTCAAAGACTGCTTGTTCATGTGGTATAGAAGTGGCTGGATGAATAACTTTAATGTGGTAATTTGCTAGTATTATTGGTTTTTTTCTCACAGATTTCCTATAATCTGATACTAATCAAATAATATATTCTTTACATGAAATAAATTCACTCCTACCATAACAAAACTAGAGCCCATAATAAACAGATTTCTCTGCAGTCTGTATTGTTCTGTTTCTCATTCAGACCTTGTGGTATAAAAGGAACATTCTTAATGAATGTTTGCAAATGTGAATTTAGAAATGGTCTGCATTTGCTGTGAGATGGTGTGTATAGCTGGTCACAGACTAAAAGCCTCCAGCCAGCCTCCCATGGAGCCGTTCCTGTGAGAAGGTATCCCCAGAACACAGCCCACTCTCCTGTTCCCCTCAGAATTGCCCAGAGCCAATTTATCCACCTCTATGGCTGTTTCCCAAAGTATGGGTCACAGAGCACCTGCTTCTTAGGAACAAAGATCACAAGACACTTTTTTCAGTGCTTGTTAGAAAGTACAAGGTCCTTAGTGGAAATGAAGCTCCCGGACACCTCTCCAAACTGATTGGATCTGAATCTCTAGGGGAATCTGTACGTCTAATAATATTTTCAGGTGAAATTGGCTTTATTCTGTGAGTCTTGGGGACTATAGAAGGGTTAGCTCCATTTTACCTTCTGCTGCTATAACTGAATACCACAGACTGAGTAATTTATAAGGAAAAAAAATGTGTTATACTCAGAGCTCTGGGGGCTCTGGGAAGTCCAAGGTAGAGAGGCTGTGTCTGGCAAAAGCCTTGTCTCGTGGGGAGACTCAGAACAGCACAGAGTGTCATAAGATGAGATGGACTGGGTACCAGAGAGATCATTCCACCACAGAGCCATCCATGGACAACCCATTCGTCTGTTAACCCAGAAATGGATGCAGTTACCCATGAGGACACAGCCTTCTGGCCCACTCACCTCTCAAAGATGCCACCACCCAACTACCGTTAACATAGGACCTTGGAGGCTAGATTTCCAACAGTGCAGTTTGGGGGACATTTTCAAGCTACGGCAAATAGCGAAAGGAAGGCCATTTCCCCCCTAAACAAGGGATACCAGTGAAATAATAGAGAGTGTGCCCTTCAATCCACTGTATTTGAAAACCAAATGGAAAAACAGTATCGAAATTTCTACATAATCATCCCATGCTGTGTATCCTCTTGGCCTGATCAATCAATAAAATTTTGTCTTAAGGCTCATAATCCCTTCAGCTGCACAAAAAGAAATTCAAGTAACACCGATCAGTTTAGGTATACGAAGGCAAGAAAGCAGAAGCGTAAGCATGAAAATACATTAGGGTATATGTTTAACCAAAAAAAATGTGCCATTAAAATGAAAAGTCTCTAGGTAATCCAATAGAAGTGCACATATTTTCCAAGCTTCAGGTCCACCCAAGGCCTTGCCGTATTTCATGAGCTAATTACCTCTTTAGTTTCCTGTTGCACCTTTGGTCACCTTATTTCAGGAGCTGTCGGGACTGGCTGGACACATGCAGCTTTGGCACTTGCGGCCATGCCATGCTACTGTATTTGTGGCTGTGCTTCTCTGGCTAGAGTCACTGGGCCCATTTCTATCTTTCATAGATTTCTACCTATCCATGAGGGGTTTTCAGGATTACAGGTTGTCACTTAACTGTGCTCACTCATTAAATTATAAGCTCATTATGAGGAAAAGCCACATCTTCTGTTTCTAACTACCTACACCATCCCATCAAACCTCTACCTGGCTGAGCCTAGAGCGGTCCTTAATAAGAAGCATGCCACAAAGGCTGGCATCCAGTAGGCTGGCATCCAGAGAAAGTCCTAAACAATGCTCTGTGGCTAAAAGACCAAATAAACATCCTCTCGGCCAAAACTCAAATGATGCCTCCTGTTTCTACCCAAAGACCTAGAAGCCTCCTCTCCAGAAGGCTCAGAGGCAAGATGGCCACCTCCCTACATCTAGGGAGAAAGAATTCAGTCAGCAAGCTTTTCACAGATTCAGCTGCATTTACCCTGAAACGATTGAGAAAGAGAGTGTCACACTGGCATGCTGAAATCATGACACCTCTGTCCAGAACCCAGCTGTACTCGACATTCACCATGTGGCCTTGGGCAGCTCATTTAACCACTCAGGGTCTTAATTTCTTCATCTGGAAAATGAAGACGCTACCTACAGCATGGGCACAGCATCTCAAGGTTAATGCGGGAGGCTGAGGTTGAAAGGCAGCTGAGCGAGGGATGCTCTCATTCTGGGGAGAAAGGCAGGCACAGCGGTGCAGTTCCGGGTGGCAGCGACTTGCTCAGGATCCCAGCACTGAGCCCTTGGGCCAGTCACGGGCTTGGTACATGACAAGCACGATAAGCCGCCACAATAGACCACCTGGAGTCTTTATTGTTATTGCCAAGCGGAATTGATAAAGCAGACAAAGCAAGGGGTCAGAGCCTTAATTTATCAAGTGTTATTGATACTGATCTCAAATTGACAAGCAATGCGCTGCTTCTAGATTCAGATCAATAAATCCATTTCATAATACAGTCCGATCCCAACACTTTGCCTCAAAATCCATCAATCTCGATATTAGAAATCCATCCTGCTTTTCCTGAAGTCTGTCAAATGTCACCACGGAGTGCAGAAGCCACCCTGCCAAGTCTATATCCTGAACTAAATCCCAATGGAAACTTTCCAGATATAAATAACTACTATGAACATACAGGGAAGAAAAATAGCTATGAAGTTTCACTCTTACTCTCTTTTTTTTTTTTTTTTTTTTCCTTTTTAGCTGGTGACAAGTAAAAATCACAGAGTTACTCACTCTCCAAAAAACAATCTAAAACCAGAAAGTTTAACCAATTCAATTCTCTAGTCACTGTGACAACTATTTTAATCTGTGGGGCAGTGTCTGGGGCATGTACACAGGGGGCACCCCCCCCCCCCCGACACATTCTGAGAGAACCCCGTTTCTGGCCTCACTGTGAGCAATGGCCTTTGATGGCACTTAGGGTCTCATGCCATGAGGACAGAATTCTCAAAGAGTGAGCAACTTTCCTCCCTCCTCAGGCTGAGGAGTGAGACCTCGGGACATCGATGTAGGAAAACCCCTTCAGCGTCCTCAGGGCAGAGAAAAGCAACTCTAAAAAAAATTTTTTTTAATTTCAAAAATAAAAAAAAAAAAACTAAGCATGAACTGAAGCTGTCTGGACTTAAATGATGCGAAGTCTAAAGCTAGCAACTTAGGGAAAAGCTATCATCTCTCTGAGCCTCAGCTTCTCCTTGGTCAGCAGGTGAGAGGCCATTGAAACGCAATAGTCTGAAAGTCCCTAGCACTGCGCCCCATGGCACAGAGAGCTTAGCTCAGTGTTCAGCAAATATTTGTTAACATAATGTGAACCATGAAATAGTACATGGCAGCTCTCGCTCGCTCATCAGTGAGCCATTGCTCACTTCTGAAAGCACATCATACTCCAAGCACAGAACTCGGTGGAGCACAGGGAGGAGAGAGGAGGACACGATGCCTTTCCTGGAAATGACAGAAAAGTGGGCAAACCTGGATAAGAAGCCCAGCAAATCCAGATTCAAGAAGGCAGCACCATCTTGGCAGGGTGCAGATCCAGGGCCTATGGGAAGAGCCCTCACCTGGACCTGGGGGACTGTGGCCTTAGCCCACCACTCCTGGCCCAGGGTGGCTGATCTTACACTGCTCTCTGTAATTTATGAACTAATTCCCATGCTCACTTGCTCAGGGAATGCAACCCCATCTTAATATTAGCTTCCAACAGGTTGTTAGGCAGGTAAATCTGCTGCAAATATGAGCGCCTAAGCCTGGCTTGATTTAGGATTATCTGGGCTTTTGGACTTTTCTGACCACATCCAGAAGAGATACAGGGCAGACACAGGTACCATCCTGGAAAGCCAAAGGTAAATTAAAATGCCGTCTAGAGCATTAAATGCTTTTCCTGTTGAATTGAAGTAGGCATTTGCATCCTTGGCCACAGCCCCTCTGCAGTCTTCCCCCAGGCAGAGCAAGAAAGAAGGAAATGGGGAATAAAAAAAGAGACTGGAGAGGGGTGAGGGAAGAGGAACAGAAGTGGAAAATCTCCAAAATTGTCCATAACTCAATCTGGCTGCTCCACAGACAAAGCCAAAGGATCTTCCTTCCTTCCTTCTTTCCTTCCGTCCTTGTTTATTTTATTCTATTTTATTTTATTAGTACTAAGAATTGAACCCAGGGTTATCAGACTGAACTACAAAACATCCCCAGCCCTATTTTACCTAACTTATTTTTTTTTGGGGGGGGGAGAGGGTCTCACTGTCACTAAGTTGTCAGGAGTGGACCCAAGCTTGGGACCTCCTGCCTCAGCCCCACAGTAGCTGCAACCACAGGGGCGCCTCAACGTGCCTGCCACCCAGGGGGATTTTTTTTTCCCATTCCCAGAGGAATCAAGAAATCAGAGTGAACTCAGCAACCTGTAAGGCCTCCCCCTGCCTCAGCTGCAATCCAGGGCAGACCTACTTGCTTTTTCCCTAGAATTCAAGGGCTCTGAGCAGCTGCGCACAATGGTTTGGGGCTAGTGGCCTCCCTTGAGGTCTCCAGGTCCATCCTTGCCTGTATCACCTGGGAACCATGGTGAGATTTTCATCAAAGCTGATACCCCACCTACTGTCACTTCTCTCACATGGTTCCCTTACATCAAGTTCCTTAGTAAAACTCTACTGTCGCTCTAGGTATCCATATCTGCATTGAGTTAGCTATCTTGTCCGAAGACACATACACATAAATTGTCATCACTGAAATAGCACAGCATAGCAATTAGGAGTATGGATGCCCAATGTGTCCAAATCCTGGCTCTGCCCCTCCTGGCTCTGTGACTTGGACAGCATCCTTCTCCTTGCCTCTGTTTCATGGACCATTGGGTGAAGAAAACCCACTTCACGCAGTAAGCGTAGGAATGACGCTAATTAATATTTATCAAATTTCTGTGTCATTGAGAAACTCCTACATGGGCAATACTTTTAGAAATATCAGACACAAAAGGATTCCTTATCTCTGGGTTTCCTTATGCTGTTATCCTTCTCTGGGGACTCACCTGCCCCTCTTCTCCTGGCCAAACCACAACCAACCCCAAGGCTATCAAAAGCATTCTGCGCTTGCCTCTACAAACCTGTCCATTTCCAGGGCTATCTTAATAGTAATCCCAACCACTGGTGGAGAGTGTACTAGCTTACAGGTGCTCTGCTTAGTACTTCCCTACGTTACCTGACTTCATCAGCTTCATGAGGAAGACCCAGGTAATTTTTCTAAGCTTCTAGAATGTGCAACCAAAACGTTGCACATTTCAACCCCGATCCCTCTGGCCCCGTAGCCTGGGAATATCCACTTGGGCCAAGAGGCACCAGCACGGAGCTCCTTCTGGCCGGCGCTGATCACAGCATCCAGGCAGACGTTCCATCCTTCGGCCGCAGCGAGCCGCTCCTGCTGCCCTGAGCGGAGCCACACTTACAACATGATTAGCTCCTTGTCTGCCTTTCCCTCCTATTATTCAGGACGACTCTTTCCATGGTAAGCATTACAGAAATAAATTATTGTAAAATTTCCTTCCATTTGAAAAAGGGTTACAGAAGACTGAACAGAACAGAACATTTTCTTCACAACTCTGGTCATCTCTATCAACTGCAAACACTGTAATGTTCTGTGATGTAAACATGACTTTAGGGCAAGTTTCTCACAGCACACAGGGTGACAGTTTAAAAAGTCAGACCCCTACACCCACTCCAATCTACTAATCTACTACTAAGTGGGAACCTCCGGGCTAAAGACCAGGAATCATTCAAGTTTAAGAACCAATGCCTAAGGGTGTCTGACCCCACTGCACACTCCCAAATACAGCTGGGTGCTAGCTCTTGTGGCTGCTTTTGGTGGCTTTTCTGACCTCTCCCTCCTTCAACTTGACAGCAATCACTTCTCACTACCAACCCACGTTGCCGGATAAATCACTCCTGTGTTTCCTCTTCTCACTAAGGTTACGGTTTCCAAAATATTTCTTTTAAGCTTTTGCACGCTTTCTTGCCAAATGATTCTTAAGGAAATCCTCAGTGGGAAGCATATATGATCACAGCTGCTTGAAGGCAGCTGGGAGAACCCTGGATTTGCAATGCTAGGTTTGCCTCCTCCCTGACCCCCTGTCAGCAGCACCCACGGTAGCTCAGAGGCCCTACCCCCAATTTTCTAGTCTTCTACAGAGAGTAATTCCAAAGTCACTGAGATAATGCAACATTTGGGCAAATCTTGTCATTTTTCTTGTGGTGGATAATTTATTTCATTTCAATAAGCATTTGACATCCAAAAAAGAGGGTGCTTTTCATGTAAGTTTTTCAGGATAGTCCACAGTCCAATGTGTATTTTTTTTCTATTTGAGAGCAGATTGCTAATTGTGGAATGTAGCCTCTGTATTATTATTATGTTTGCAAGGCCATTCTTAAGAAAGGCTCTGTTTAACATGGAAAGTGATGGTCTCCCACTAATAGCCAGATTTCCACTACTTCCCAAAGGCTTTCAGAAAAAGAAAGGTCAAGGGAATTGGCCTTTTCAAAAAGATCTCTCCTGTGTAGAATGGAAAGACAACACCCAAGAAAAACTTTCTAACCTTTAAAATTGTAGGCATCTCATATTGACCATATTCTAGATGTGTTAGCATATTGAAGTCAAAAAATAAGATCCAAGCAACAATTTTTAAACCTGAAAAAATAATCAAATTCTTTCAGAGAGAAGCCCTGAGAGTCTGAGCAACACACACTCTGAGCCTGCTTCGCCTTAATAGTCTTTTGGACTTTTTCTTCCAAAATTTATGTTTAAGAGTCGGAATTCAGGAAATAAATTTAACATGTGCACTAGATAGAGACAGAGATGAGAATCTCTTGTTGTATGCAAGATGCCTTACGATTTTGATAGAGACCTAGGACACGGTACAAAGTCAGTGGAGAGAGATTTGGTGAATGTGCCCAGATGTTCTGAGTTGCTACATCTGGGTCAAGAGTGTTACACAGCGCTGTGGGAACTGACCTATCATTTTTTGGTAGGTGTGAAATTCATCAAAATAAAATTTGGAGAAAGCAGTTTAAATACTTGTACAGATAAAACGTAGTCCTATGTGTGTCTACATGAGACTAATACACCCTATAGGACCTGAGCCTCCCTGGGAGATGGGAGACCTCTAATGCTCCTTGTCTGCAGAAGCACCCATCTGGTCCTGAGTGGACCCGGAGTGGCCCAGCATCCAATAGCAATAAGTGTGTCCGCTCTCTCAACCTGACTGCAACCAGTGCTTTTGACTTTTAAGGAGAAGCAGCTTAAAGCTAAAGTCATCCCTCACCTCGTCAGTCATTTATGTTTATTCCTTTCTTTTCTGTGTGTGGATTAAACCCACTCTCAGGTAAGCGACAACTGTCCACTATGAACCCCCTTGACTTTCAAACCTAACAATCTTAAACCAAATTCTGTATGTCTTAGGTATAGGAGATACTGGTAACAGACTAATCTGTGCTAAAATATCTTCCCACCCATAAGACCTGTTTAATGTATTACTTTTTACTATCACCACTACCAGCAGAAGTGGTAGCATCTAGTGGCCCCTTTCTTTGCCCAATTCAACTGTTCTAGAGCAGGAAACAGGTATCAATTATCTTTGTTTCTTTGATATCTGAGATAGAAGTACATAAAATATTCAATAGTTTTGTTTCAGACACAGTCACAATAGATCATTAAGGGTGGATTTAAAGGTGGGATTTCCCTGCCTCAGCTTCCCAGAGTGCCGGGATTATAGATGTGCACCACTACACCCAACTGCAAGTCCACTTACTTGTTCATATTCAGAGGTTTTCAGTGATTTAGAGAAACCTAAAACATTCCTCCTAGCTGCCCAGCAATGGTAGCTAACCTATACTGGATTGCAACCTTCTGCAATTTGGCACAGATACCATCTGTCTGGTATTTTCTAAATTCTTCCTACATTATTAGATCAATTAAGCTTTACACCTCCACTGAGATATTAGCATCAAGATTCTTCTTTTATAAGTAAGCAAAGTGGGGAGACTAAGTACCTCTTCCACCGTTCTGGCAGAGCAAGAGAGGTAAGGTCAGAACTCCAGAAGGCTCCACAAAGCCAAGTCACCAATACTGCAGAGAGAAGCCCTGAGAGTCTGAGCAACACACACTCTGAGCCTGCTTCGCCTTCATTACTACCTTCGATCTTGCCCAGCACCAAGGACGCTATCAAAAAATGATCCTCATCTCCCATAAGCTGGACAAGAAAGTCAGACTCTGGGGACTTCCTGCTTAATTTCACCTTGTCTAAACACAAGCAACTAAAAATAACCTGAAAGGGAAGTGTCTCCGAGCCTCTGGAGAAGCCGCAGCGCGTCGCAGAGGGCCTGGTGTGAAGCAATGATCCCACTCCCTGCAAACGCTGCGGATGCTTTTCAGCATCAGCAAGTTGCAGATTGTGATGAGAAAAAAAAAAAAAAGTTTGCAATTATTGAAATTCCATAGTGTATTTAATTATGCAATTATCTTATTGTATTAACAAGTGCTAGAGCAGAGCCACAATTGCTAAGATTTTTGCAATTTGGAAGCACAGAATTTATTCTTTGCCCCAGCTGATTACATCTTGGGAGTCCATCTATTTTTCTGGGATTATGGAAATGATCTTATTTTTGAACTGCTTCATTCAGAAGTCTACGGCTAGCCTGGCCCCAACTCTTGACCCTCCAGGTTCTAAGTTTGACCCCCCCCCCCAGTACGGACTGAGCATATTTCAAGGAGCAGATGCCTGCAAATTCATAGCATTTTTGTTTCCATTCATCACTTTAGGCTCTCTTCCCTTTTGAAATTCAAATAAATATAATGTAAATATAGATTCAAACATCAGTTGTACAAGTAGCATATTATCAATGATATAAACACAAATACACTCTTGTTCATTTTGCTTAATAAGGATTTAGCCCAAAGGGTGCATACAAAGCTCTCCATGGAAACATCCAAACTAGGTATTCTGCGATACTTTTATGCATTTCTATTTGCCTCAGTTACTTCTGCAAATATGAAATATAATCATGCAAAATTAAACATTCCATACATTTTCTATTCAATCTCCACCGCTCCTCCGTGCTCTGGAGGAGGCTGTCATACTTTCAAGTTTAAGGGGGGAAAAAAGAAAATCAGACTTCTTGTTTCTGAAAGCATTCCAAGTAATAGGTCTTTTCACTTAGAGCTTTTCATCTAAGAATCACCAGGCTCTCTATACATAAAACATAATTAGTCCATACCCCCAGCTACATTCTTACCCAAGGGGAATCCTTCTTGCTGATGGAGAAGCCATATTTGAGTTTTCCACACCTGATTTGGTTCTGGCTTGTAGAAATGATGTTTCATTTACTTGTGTATGGCTAAGGGACATGAGAAGATGTAGGAACATTTGGACCTGTCTCCCAGCTAAGTGATAGTTCAGATGCAGGACCTGGACGCCGCCTGGAGCTAGACTCAACTTGACCATCTTTTAGCTGTGAGATGGGGGCCAGTTGCTTGGCTCCTCTGTGCTCCAGCGTGTGTAGTGGTGACATGAAGATCACAGTATTTCCCATCCCACAGGGGAGCTGGGACAAAAGGAGCTACACACATAACTCATTTACAGTGTGGCCCGAATCACCATAAAGGTCATCCAGTCCTCCTCAGCTGACACTTGCTACCTTCCAAACTCATTTACCAATTACCTCACTGTGAAGAAGTGTCGCAGCAGGTGCTATGGTTCCCATTCTACAGATGGAGAAAGAAAGACTCAGTAGGGCTGCAGTGATCCAGACTCGAACTCTTGCAACCTCAACTAGAACATCTCCACATTCTCTCATTCTGTCCGGATCAACCAGACTAGTCCAGACAGGTCTCTGCTTATTTGAGGTCACGTTTCAAAGGCAAACAGAAGGCAGTCTCCTGCCAAGGCTTGTCTTGCATAGCAAAAGAGATCCCGATGGGCAGGGGACACGAAAACAAGGCTGCCTTAATCATGACTTCTGCTAACTACGAAATGAAAGTTAATTTCATGCCTTGCATCCACAGACAAAAAGGTTTAGAGCTGTTTAAATTCTCTTCAGCCCAATGACAGCTAGTAAACAGGAGGATTCGTGTTCTAATGCTTAAAATCACCCTTCGTATCTCAATATATTATTTATGCACTCAGCTTAAAATAAACAGCAACTCCAAAGTAGGTGAGTGGTCTCATTTAATATGAACTCTTTTTTTCCACTCTGACAGTTACTTTAAAACATCGGTAAACAACCTTAATTCACTTCTAACGAATTAGTAGGCTACTGCTGTGTCTACAGGAGGCAAGCAGATTGTATTATTAACCAAAACAACTTTCTCCCTGTCAATCATCTGCACCTCACAGAGGGATGTGGGCTTTGCTCTCTCGTTACTTAAGCCAATCCACGGACACACGTGATTCCAGACGGTTTCTTCTGAGCTCATTCTCTTCCACCTTTGATTAGATCTCCTGGCTCTGAGAGGCAGAATGGGGTGTGGAGAAAGGAGATTCTCAGTGCTGCCTATTGAAAAAATATGTATATAGACAAATGAGGAACATTCCAAAGGTTAGAAGACTTTGGAAATCATGGCATGGAGTTCTGCTGTGAAAGGAACTGATACAGAGAAAAATGTCACTATAAGAAGACCCAGGGGTATCACCAAATATTTGAAAGGATATCACTTCACAAAAAGAAGACTTCTTTGTAAGTCTGGACAATAAAAGTAAGACTCAAGGTAAAAGGGCTGGCCTGATAGCTCAGCGGAAGAAAGTGCCCGCTTAGGCTGGGGTTCGTTTCCTGGGCACAGTCTGCAGGCCACATCCCAGGGGCACACTGAGATCTGAGATAGCAATTCAGACTGGGCATGGTGGCACATGGCTGTAATCTCAGCGCTTGGGATGCTGAAAACAGGAGTATCACTATGAGTCCAGTCTACATTATGGGACCCTATATACCCTGTAGACCTTGTCCTAAATTTAAAAAAAAAAAAAAACTCAAGGTGTAGATCAACAGAGCAGAACAAGGTCCAATTCAGAAAAGAATAGGCTTCCTGCTCCAGACAGCCCCAAGGGTCCCAAGAGTACCCACCAAAGTGGGCTCTAGTAAGTTTTTAAACTTCTTTCTCTTGGGAGTTTATGAACAGTAGCATTTCCTCCTTTAAGCAGGAGAAAATACCATCATAAGTTCAGCATTGGTCCCACAGCCACGCTGCCTGTGGTTGCACACACAATTCAAGGACATCCCTTGGCCTAGCAAAACCAGGAGATGCAATGGGAAAAACCAAGAGAACAGTCACTTGAGGATTGTACCATCTCTGCCCTGCTCTACGGCTGCATGGTTTGTAGCCTTGACCATTCCGTAGAAAAGAGGCAACTCTGGGGTCACCTGGACGATAACCTGGCTTAAGAGAGGTGATCCCCAGTGAGCTCACCATTCAGGCTGGTCTCTGTCCACACCCCAAATCTGGATCACCACTCTCCATTCCTCACCTCACTGAAACTCTAGCCGCTCCCTGAAACCATCCCTTCCCCCCAGGACACAAACTGATTGCTCAAAACACAGGTGAAATGCAATTCAAAAGGAAAGATAGAGAGGTGGAGAAAGAGAAATCAACACAGCTGGCATTTACACGTACTGTTTAAATCAACATTTTTAAAATAATAGACAGACATGTATCCTTCCAAATTATCTAGCAAACATTGTATTTATTTATTCATTTACTGCAGAGCAAAATGACATTTCTACCTATAACATATTGACAAAACATTGGTGAGTTCAGAAATATTAAATTCCTTAAGGGATGTCAGATTCTCAATACCTGGGGATGTAATGTCGTGCTACTGAATTCTGGATATAGCAAGAGCAGACATCTGGCATTTGCACTTTGACGTAACAGAAAATAACATGACAATAATGTGTTATACTTACAAAGTACCCTTCATCCATGGGGCTCCAATTTTACCACTATTAGTTCACTGATTTTCGCAAAAAACCTGAAAGGCAGAGGGTAAGTTTGTGTTACCCCCACTTTGCAGATGGGGATAGGGAAGTACAACAGAGGCATTAATTATTAATTCATTACCATATGAAACTCCTCATGGGAGGAAGGCAGGAATTATGATCTATCCTCACCACCCCTTTTCCCTGGAGGCTATTTTTCCCATCTAATTTTTAGCACAATCTCAGCTTACTAAGCACAATTCACCCACAATAAACCGGTGATGAAAAATCACCCCCAATTTTTATGAGCCCAAAAACCAATATTTCTTTAATACCAGAGAAAGGGTTGGAAAAAAACTCCCCATATTCAGTTTAAAACATGGAGGGAATATTAGATCGACAAAACACAACCATCCAACAAAATTTGGCCTGAAAATAATGCTACTACTGTTCAGTTTGTGATACACTTATGTTCACATTTCAGCATATGGACTTGTCTTTTGAAAAATATTCCAAGGAAGTCAGAAGGCTTCAGAAGTAATCTCGCTAACAATATTTTTAGAAGGGTGTATTTTTAACAACCCTTTCTAGGACATCCCACTCTTTTTCTACCACTCTTGGACCATTTATTTATACATTGAAAAATAATATTTATTGGGTTTTATTACATTTGAGTTTATCATTTCATAGGGCCTCTTAGAAGATAGAAAGTTGTATGTGACACAGGCTGTGCCATCAAGATGCTTATAACCCTATAGTTCAGTGATTTTAGTGCCATCACAAGCTCTCTGACCAAAACATCTACAAATAGAGTTGTTGGTTATGGACATTCATGGTGAGTCACAGATACCTGTCCCAGAAAGATAACATGTTTGTGAAATATCCTCAAAACAGGATGATTTTGAGCTCTGGTTATGGAGCATAGAATGGGCATAAAATAGGGGTCTCCTGAAAAATGTTTACCCAGGAGTCTGCCAGTCCCCATGATTTGGGGATCAGGGTCTTCCATATCTTCCCTACTCACCTCTGCACAGGGGCCTCCTCAGTCCTCCTCAGTGCCCACAATGCCACCTCAGGACCTCTGTCCCTCCAGCTGTCCTTGTGCTCGGCACTGCTGCAGCCTTGCCATGGCTCAATCTCACCCCATTGATCTCTGCTGAGGTACCCAGTCCCTGAGGTCTCTCTTGACCACCACAAAACAGCCACAGCCCATCACACTCTTCCTTCTGCTGTGTCCCATACCACTTACCATGACCTACTTTCACCAGTCTCTCTCTCTCTCTCTCTCTCTCTCTCTCTCTTTTAGTTTTGCTCCCCCCCCCCCATAATAGAAACTCCATAGAATGGGAATGTTTTAGCTCACTGCTAAACTCCTAAGATAAAGGCACACCATAAATATTGACTGAATCAGTGAATCATGGTATAGATCTGGGGTCTTCACCTTTCTTGTGCACCTCTTTTTATTGTTCCTGGGACCCTTTTATAATTTCTAAGAAGTGAAACACAACCAGGTAACATCCGATTTCTTTTAGCTGCCTTCCCCCGCCCCACCAGAAAAAAAAGAGAAGCAAAATTTCCACAAGCAGTGAGATAAAGCCCAGTTTTCATCGTTTTCCTCTTCTGACTGCTGGAGCAGATCTGCTCACTCTTCCACGGACAGTTCCATAGCCCTCAGCTCTGTTCTCCCAGCCTACGTTGCCCAGTAGTGAAGCGACACAGCTTACTAGGTCCATTTCCAAGGGGGCTTCTAGTCCAGAAACCATGGCGATCGATGAACAGGCGATGGGCCAGTTCATGCCTATCTTCTCACACCTTCTGACTTAACAGTGCCTACTACGCAGACATTTCTCTCAAAGATATCAAGGTCACTACTTCATATTAAGCCAAGTGGGGATCCCTCAGGGAAGGATCTGATTGTCGTAGTCTGTGTAGAAGCGAACCAGCGTCAGCGCACCCCACAGACTTCACGGCAAAGCTGCGCTGCCGCCCCCACTGTCACACCACCAGCACCCGACAGACACGCAAAGAGCGAAGCAACCTCAGCCGGTGACGGCATCTGGAGTCGCGGACACATCGCTCGGGCCTCTAAACAGATTTCTTGTTTACTTGCACATTAATAAAACTCACACCTTCGCCAGTCAGAATATTTTTTCCCCTAAGCATCTGAACATCCAAAGAGATTTAGAAGCAATTAACATTCACGAGTAACAGAGCAATCAACATGGGAATCGCTAATGGAACTGGACAGGATCCAAAAGCAGATATCAGGATAATAGTGAGCCCCTGACACGGGTGATGGGGTTAATTCTGCAGGGCAGAGTCGTGGGCTGTTTCTGGTGGCTTTGTGGGGCTGCTGTCACAGCCACCAACACCTGTTCCACATGAATTTCCACCCTCTACCACAGACCTGTTTTTTTAACGGCTGTCAAAAGAAGGCTTTTCGCATCGTTATAACACAACCTCTAGCATTAATGGTATATATTGAAATGGAGTTTATTTTTAAATTGCCTACCTGACAAAAATGTTAAAATGTCATTTTTTCCCACTTTGGGTCTCTACATTATCCATCTTCTTCACCCGTTAGCATTTGTCGCTACAGGCCACAAAAATAAGAGCTCTGACTTCCCACCCGATGCTCTTGGATCACTCCTGCCGCTCATGGGGGCGCGGACATACCCTCAGCACAGAGCAACATATCTGTAACTCCTGCCCCCCAACCTTCACGCACACACGCATGCGCGCTTACCCCTGTTACCCTGTTATGGGGACACCTTTGGGTAGAAGGGAGCTTTCCACTGTCTCCCCTCTTTTTATTGCAATATGTATGTATGTATGTATGTATGTATGTATGTATGTATTTACTTATTCATTTATTTGGTGCAGAGTCTGATGGCCCAGCTCAGACTTGTAATGATCCTCCTGTTTCAGCCTCCCCAGCACTGGGATTACAGATGTACACCCCAACGCCCAGTGTCGGTGGCTGGTTGGAGCAGGGCTGGCATGTGTTCAGTGCCGGGGATTGAACTCCGGTCCTTGTACTTGCCAGGCAGGCACTTAGACAGCGGAGCTACGTCCCCAGCCCTCGTCACCCCTCCTGACTTCCATGCTCTAGCCTTCCTTCTGCCTCCAGTCTAGCCCATCACACATACCAAGGCCAGGCCACCCACTTCTCCTCTGGCCGAGCCACATTCCTGAGCCTCATGCCCAGCTTCCCCTTCCCAATCCTCCTGAGGGCTCGGCCTACAGGCTCGGGATCTCTCTAGGCCCACACAGGCTGGTGTTACCTCGGCATCTCCCAGGTCTCCTGGGTTACCTCGCAGCCACGCCACTGGCCCCTGGTGATGGGCCTTGTTCCCCTTCTGTGGACACTCAGCCCAGTTGGTTTACTTTTGATCACAATCTATTATGACTTATCTATAATGCATTATTGTATAATATACAATCTATTATGTATTACTCTGTGTGGTCTGAGCAAATAAATGTGCCCCAAGGAGGAGCTTTGTGATTTTTTTAGCTACCCAAGCTGGACCCAAGTTTGTAATTGGATAAACAGCATTTATTCTGATTATATTATGTTTCTGGTTATTTCAGTTCATCTATGCTTTCTTCATTCCTGTCTCCTTTTATTTTACTCTTCCGGGATATTAAAGAGGCCACCCTTCCTTTTTCTGCATAAGCCAATGCGTAACCTTTCTCCCCTCCTCTCCCCTCCCCTCCCCATCCCCAACACATGTCCTTTATGGAAGTGCACACTGATTCCAGTCAGCTCCTCAGCCTGCCACGGCCAAGCTATGTGTGCTAAAAGCCTGCTTTGACAACAACTTTATACCACAGAATCTAAATGAAAGGATGTTATCGACAGATCCATGCTTAAGGGCCCTAACTCCATCTCCTGGGCAAGGGTTCAATATTCTCAGCAGCCTCAAAGCTCAGAGGTTCTGCCCCACCCCCAACCTCAGGCCTCACACAGGCTCCACCCACACCCCCTGCCCCCCATCTCCACCTCCACAGAACAGCAGGGAGATTGAAGGATGCAGAGGCTGCATAAGCCAATCAGAGCTGGGTGTGTTTCAGTCCCTAGCAATCAGTTTAGAAAATATTTAGAAAGAATGAGCTCCTTATGTGGTCCTGTGCCCATTTGGGATGGTTCTGCAGGAGTACAGTGGGCCTTGTCCCAGAGCTGGGCCTCACCTTCTTTCCTAAATCACAAGATAGCAGAAGCCCCTCACTCCAAAGGCATGGGGTGTGTGTGTGTGTGTGCACGCGCGCGTGCGTGTTGGGCAAGGGGTTCTCTGTGGATGAGGAGAAGAAAGTGCAGGGGCTGAGTGGATGTATGGCTTGTATGTTAGTATATGAGAAAGAAGGCACAAGTATCTTTGTATGTGAGAGTGCAATATGTGTGTGAAACAGAGTGCGCGCATGTCTGTGTGCACAAGAGAATATGTGTATATGTGTGTTTGTGTATGTGTGAGAGAAAGGGTAAATATGGATATGTGTGTCTATGTGGAAGAGAAAGCATGTGTGTGAGAAGGAAAAAGTGCATGTGTGTGAGAGGGAGAAAGACTGCATACGTGTGTAGATAGATAGATAGATAGATAGATAGATAGATAGATAGATAGATATCAGCCAGCTGATGAAACTCATAGACCCCTTCCAAGAACAGCCTCTATAGGGCCGCCAAGGAGACAGACTATGCAAAAATATCTCATGGGCTGGGAAGCCAGCGGAGGGCATGTAGCTTTGGTAGGCAGAAAGGAAAGCTACTGTCTGCAACTCTTGCTAAACTCTGGATTTCTGTAGGGAAGTTGTGTTGCACCAGTGAGGCAGAATGGCCATTGGACACCCTGTCCCCACCTGCCCCTGAGATGCTGTAACTGCGTCGGCCCTGCAGACAGCCTCTGCACACCGACCCAGAGCCCTCCTGCATTTCCTACCCTTGAACAGCTAAGAATGTAGACTTTCGTTATTTACAGGCTTAAGTAGATACTAACTACTCCTGAGAGAGAAGTAGATGAATAAAGAAAGCAATTTGAGGAGACTGTGAAAAGTACCAGTAAGGGTAAAAACTCCAATTGGACGAGTGATCCTTTCATCGAATATTTACTGAGTGCCTACTATGTGCTCACAGCAGTGAGCAAATCACTCAACCATCTCCTCCCAAGGGGTTCAGAGCCAGATGGGAGAAGCCACAGTCAGGAAGTATGTAAGTACATGACCAAGAGTGATAAAGGCACAAAGAAAAGCAGAAAAGTGAAGAAGCACAGGGCTACGTGTGCTCTTCACACAGAGTTCATCTCTCATTCCATGCCAATAAGTAATGTGTCACCAACTCCCTGGTGTGTTTCAGGCCCTGCAGTGGATTCTGGGAAGTCAATAGAGAGAGAGAAAGACAGAGACAAAGACAGAGACAGAGACAGAGAGACAGAGACAGAAACAAATGAAATGGTGATATTATAGGTATGAATGTAGATGTAGATATAGATATAGATATAGATATAGATGATATAGATATAGATGATATAGATATAGCTAGATATACAGATATAGATATAGCTAGGTATTTGATTACGCTCATTCTGTCCACATCTATGCACCCTAAATCCATTACCAATCACTGATCAAATAACTCAAATTTTCATTTACTCTGAACATCTCTAGGCTTTTTTCTTGACTTTCTTCTCTAAGTGATGCAGTATAACAGCTATTTCTATAGCATTTACATTATATTAGGTGTTATAAGTATCCTAAGAATGATATAAATTGTACTGGAAAATGTGCATGGGTTCTATGCAAATATGTATATGCATATGTATAGGCATATATCCACATTCTATGAAGATCTGGGGCCCCCATAGGTTGTGATATCTGGCCAGGCCCTGGAGCCATGGACCTGACCATCACCTTGAGCCCCACTGAGGGACACACATCACCTCTCTAAACTTCAGGGTTCTCCATCCCAGGTTGCTGGAAGTTCAAACGGAGTAATCGAAGAAAAGACCAACATCATTCTGGCACTAAGGACCTGATGATGGCTAGAGCTCTGTCCTCATTGTCTTATCTAAAAGCAAAATGACAAGCAAGGGGCCCGGCAGGAAGGCTCAGTGGTCTAAAACCCCTGCTTAGGAAAGCTTGGGCGGCTGCAGGGACTGCGGTTCAAGCCCTGGTACCACATGCTGCGCCAGCCCTGCCCTCAAGGCAGGCTGAGCCAGCCATAAAAATAAACAAACAAACAAAAGTTCTGAAACAAGAAAAAATAAAATAAAATAA
>PVJA010002204.1:48139-110675 GCA_004027025.1 Myocastor coypus | reverse complement strand
TAATGTTTAATTGTTTGATCAATCTTATATACCTATATGTATTAATCTAAACTGATCTGATGATGAAAATATGTAATATAACCATTGTTAAATTTAAACAATAAAAATATTAAATTAAAAAAACAAAAACAAAAACCAAATACAGGAAAGTAGTAATGCTAGTGTATTAAGAGTATAGAAATAAAATCTGGTTTCCTGCTCCCTCATTTCCATGCTAAATATTCAGTGAGTGAATAAATGGATGGGAAGGGAGATGTCTATTCTACTTTCTTCCATGAGCATCTATACCTTCTTGAGAGCCAGATGTCCCCTGAACACCTTGCATACTGGATGTCCACCTGATGAAATAAATCCGTGACGTATGCCCTATAACCAGCCTCATTTCATACACAAGAAGTCTAGGAGTCAGGCAGTTTGACTAATCAGTACATTGTCCATTCATACTAGCTAAAACTGTAACAACAAGTACAGGAATGATCTGCAGCTGGCATAGTACTGGCTGGTGTTGCTATATGCATCAGAATAAACAAGGAAAAGCAGCGATAGATGGAAAGGTTTATTCTAGCTCATAAGGAAGGCTATTGAGTGGGCAGTACAGGGGCCTTTACAGAAAGTGAGTGGCTTATTTAGTAAGTACTAAAACAGATGTTTGGAGACAGACTCCTCCAACTTTGCAGAGGTA
The DNA here is from genome assembly GCA_004027025.1 of Myocastor coypus. Classification (NCBI taxonomy): domain Eukaryota; kingdom Metazoa; phylum Chordata; class Mammalia; order Rodentia; family Myocastoridae; genus Myocastor; species Myocastor coypus. The sequence continues at coordinate 109,993 of PVJA010002204.1, read as the reverse complement.
GGTTCAAATGGATCTAATCATTTCACCTTGTAGGTAATGAGCTCCTACTATCAATGAAAGTAGAACTGAGAGATAGGACACTGGTGAACGAGACAGATATGGTCTGTATCCAAAGCCGGGTAGTGGAGAAATGAAGCCAGGCTTCTGTAGGAGACTGCGTCTGGGTTAGCAGGAGAATCCAAGGTGCTGGGGACAGATAACCATTTACCCTACCACGGGTCACACTTCTGGAAGTGAGAGGAGGGGATCTGATTATACATTCATCAACAAGTATAGAATATACAAAGAGAACACACCTCCAGAATTTATTTATTTATTTATTTATTTATTTATTGCTCTTTATTTATTTATTTATTGGTCTTTTTGAGACAGGGTCTCGCTATGCAGTTCAGCCTGGCCTTGAGTTCACTTTTGGAGCCCAGGCTGGTCTCTAGCTCACACCGATCCTCCTGCTTCAGCCTCCCAAGTGCTGGGATTACAGGTGGGCGCCACTACGCCTGGCTATATCTGTTCCACTTTGTTGGCACCACCATACCACCATGCCAGGGACTGGCTGGCATAGAATCAAATATTCATTGCTCACAGCTGTGAGGCTGGAAAGCCAAGATGCGGCTGCCATGTTGAGGTCTAGAGCAACATCTTCTTGCTGGCTCCAGACCGTTGTCTTCTCCCTACATCCTCACGTGACACAGCAAAAGCATGCCCCATTCCTCCGCCCATCCCAGCAGCTCCCAAAACCCTGGCTGTCTCTAACACCAAATCTCAAGCTAGCCAAGATAGGAGGCAAGGGTTTCCCGACTCAGAGAGATCCCACTGAGTGAGACAAGGGGGCTAACGCATTCCGTAGGTGAGATCTCACCTTCGATTTCCTGATGCAAGTAGGTATGGAGTCACAAGAGTTGTATACATGAAGCACACAGAAAGGATCAGGAAGCAGTCTTTTAACCCACAGGATCAATGTTCATTAGCAAAACACTTCATTCCGCTGTTTTAACAGTAACAAAAAACTTACACATTGGTTTTACATGGTGCGCAGAAGAGAAAACAAGGTTTTAATTTCTAGTCCCAGATGGTGTGCGTGTTATGGCGTCTTCTCTTGCGGCAGAGTTTTCTGACAAGGCAGGTTATTTGCTTGTTGCTTTTATTGTGGGGGAAGCACGTAAGCAATAAGGATGGGAGCAATTACCTTGATTCTTAATAGGAATGCTTCAGAACTACAAGAGAAGCTCATGTGCTTTCATGCTCCCTAAACAGTGCCACCAAATATACAGGAATTGGGTATTCGAGAGTTGAGACTATATCATAATAAAAGGAGGAATGATAAGGTATCATTAGGGAATGTGCAGTTTCCAATACAGTATTTTAATTGATTCCCTAAAACCTACATGGGACACAGGCCCAAAAAGTCACTGAATGCTGTCTCTGGTTGTCCTGCCTGCTTCAACGTGGCATTAGGAAAACGTATGCAACAAAGAACAGCGAGCCAGCGAGATGACTCAGTGGTCTAAAGCACCTGTGGAGGAAAGTTAAGGCCAGCGCAGCGACCCCTCCTCGATCCCTGGCCACCACATGCTGCACACCCCCACCCCAGGGCAGGCTGAGCCAGCCATAACACAAACAAATAATGAGGTTTAAGAGAAATAAATTTTTTAAAATCTTAAAAAAATAAAAAATAAAAAACAAAGAATGGAATTGGTTTTGGAAAATATGCCAGCCCCAAGAGGAACCCCATGGAACTATAGTGGGACACGTTAAGCTATACAGATGAGGCCTCTGCTGCCTCAGTGCTTAGAACTTGCCTAAGGTCATCAGCTCATGAGTTTTTGAGCATGCCTTGTATTCATCATCTGATTGGAGGGATAACTACAAGGAAGGGGATCAGCTATTAAAGCGCTCCTCGGCCAATCCCAAGTTATGTTTTACTAAGTTGAGTTGTCAATATTAAATCATCCTGGTAAAACTCACAATCTCATCAATAATGCTTTCCCCACGCTAGCTCTTGAGGGGCTGGAAATTTACAGTGAGCTTAGCATGCTGCTATGGGTGCATCATAACTTTTATTATACTTTCTGGCTGTGCTGACTTCCAGAAGAGACTGTCATAAAATTTTAACATGACAAAAATCAATTTCAGATGAAAATTCAGGTGTCACAGGTGGCATCTTCACCTCACCCCCCCCCCGCAAAAAAAAATTGCTTGTCTCTGAATTCGAACTAATGATTACATTAAAAAAAATTGGAGCCAGTCAAGTGCATTATTGACAGAGGGCAGTGAGTGGTGGGAACTTAACAAGGGACAGGCAAGGAAAGGATGCATGCCCAGCAAGACATTTGCCTTGATAGGAAATGTCAGAATGTCTTAGGTACTTTTTACTCCTTGCTGGGGCAAATACTGGATGCTCAAAATGAAGCAAGGAAAGGTTTATTTAACGCACAGTTACTGGAGCTTTCAGTCCATACTCGACTGGATCCAATGCAGAGGCCAGCAGTTCATGGTGGTGGAACAGCAACAAAATGGTGACAGGGACAACTGACCAACCAGGGCAGCAGAGAGCAACAGGGAGAGTCTGTCTCTCTGTCTCTCATTATCTTACATTCAGGCTCTCTGCCTCAGCCTATCCACCTCAGGCCACACCCATAATCTCAGCTGTACTCAGACCCATAGTCCCATCAGTACTTTAGTACATAATCCCAGTGGATCATGAGTCAAGTCTCAAACTCTAGAAGTCCCTGCCCCATGACTGCATGAGGCTTTGGAGGGACAGCTAGACATAAACCATAACACAGAAGTTTAGTTTGCTTCTTATCATCCTTTTTAATTCTATAGTTACCCACAAGTACCCATGTTCCTATTGAAAATGAAGTGCCTGGGCATGGTGGCACGCCTGTGCATCCCCTTGCTTACCAGTCAGGGATTCATTCGGCTGCAAGTAACTTCATGGCCAGGTAAGCCCAGTTCTGTAGGTAGGGGTTGCTTTCTTGATTAATAGGAAGTCTCTTGATAGGTCATCTCCGGGGTCAGCTCAACATCTCAACACAACAGAAAAATGTCGAGAGAGTCCTTTCTCATCCCGCCATTGCCTCATTTCCTCGCTTTAGTCCTTGTCCTTGTCCCTACATGGTTGCAAGGTGGATGGTGTGCATCCAGCTGTCCCTGAGAAGGAGGAAAGGTGAGGCTGCCATGTTTGTCAGACAGAAAGCACCAGGAGAAGCAGGCCAGGTCCTCTGTAATAGGCCATTTCCCTGTTGCACAGCTACCCCTGGATGAGGAGAAGGCTGAAACGGCAAGCATTGGGCCCCCCGAAGTTCAGATTCTATACAAGGAGAGGTGGAGTGACACATTAGACATGCTGTGAGGATACCACTGACCTGTCTGTCACTGTGGGGTGTGTGGCCAGAGGTGCACCCATGGAGAAGATCGCTGGCCACCTCTTTTATTGAGAGGGCCTGCACTCTCAGACTTCCATCTGCAAAAAGCATGGGGGCTCTTCCTAGGGGAGCTAGTTAGGATGTTCAGCACTTTACCAAAGCAAACACAGGACCTAGAATCTTTTCCATCTACCACCTGTTGGTTCAGAAGTGTTGGGAGCGACACCCTGAGGTGCTGCAGTCCCTGCTCAACCCCCTCAGGAAGGGTATCAACCGCATCTGTGTCAAATCAATACAGATTTCCACATTTATGGCAAGCTTTTGGCTGCTCCAGGGGTAAACAAAGTCAGGCCTCAGGGCCTTTGTCTCTGCCCTCCATGGGTTGATGGTGGTCTAAGTGAAAAATGATGAGGAAAATATCAAACTCAGATACCAGGCCACGGATGCCTTCAAGCTTATGTCAAATTGAAGCCAAAATTAAAAGAGATTGTCTCAAACATGGCTTTGGGAAGATAAGACACCCAAGACACTTCCCCAAACAAACACAGAGGAATCATCAGCCCCGACACTGTAAGACTGGGAGCTGCGGGGCACAGATCCTGCATCTGCTGTGCATAAGCTGCCTGGTCCTGGGCCAGCATCCCAAGAACAGGAGAGCTCCTGCTGCTGGAGCTACAGGATGACTGAATGAGGTGATGGCTTCCAATTCTGGCAAAGGAGAAAATCTCCTTTAAGGGCCAGCCAGATAGCTCAGCAGACTACAGCGCCTGCTTAGGCAGAAGCAGGGACCAGGTCTGGCTCCATGTGCCCCCTCCTCCACTGAGACTTAGACTGAGACTGGGCATGGTGGCAGTCCTGTAATCCCAGCACTTGGGAGACTCAAAACAGGAGAAACACTGCAAGTCTGACCTGTACAGTGAGACCCTGTAGGCCCTGTACTAAAATACATAAAAATATTAATTAATGAATTGCGGGAATGAGGAGTTGCTGGAGCCACACCCCTCACTAGGTACTAAATCAGGCTGAGGTTAGATCCAAACTGGATTCCCTTTACCTTAAGGTCTTGTACATCATTAACTCCTGCTTTTCAGTGCGTGATATTCTGACCCTGCTGTGTTGACCTTGCTGTTTTCACCATTACTGAGAGAATTTTCTCCAACAAATAAGTATGCATCACTGTTGTGAATCCAATTCACAGTGTCACAGAGAAAAACCCCAAGAAAATAAAACTGACAGTGGATAAAATGATGTACAGGAAATTTGTTGTGGATGGAAAACTGAAAGATCAAATATTGCTGGGATCACAAAAAGTCCAAAAATATCTTATGAAAAATTAGACCTAGGTCAGGTGTGGTATGACACACCTATAATCCCAGCACCCAGGAGTCAGGAGGATCTTTGTGAGTTCTAGACCAGCCTGGCCTACAAAGTGAGTTCAAGGCCAGCCTGACCTGCATAGTGAAATTGTGTCTCAAAAAGAAGAGAGAAAAAAAAAAAAGGTAGACCTAGTAGAAAATGAAAACAAAATAAAATGACAATGGCTGAAGCTAATGAGAGGAAATTTTATTATTAACAAGAAACTGATTCAAGAATTAAAAAGCTCTTATCAAAAAGATAAAATTGCGGGGCCTGGCGGGATGGCTCAGTGGTCTAAAGCGCCTGCTTGGGAAAGCTTGGGCGGCTTCAGGGACCATGGTTCGATCCCCGGCACCACATGCTGCACGAGCCCTGCCCTCGGGGTGGGCTGAGCCAGCCATAAAAATGAGTGAATAAACAAAGGTTCTGAAACAAGGAAAAAATAAATAAATAAAATTTTTTAAAAAAAGATAAAATTGCAATTGGACCTGGTAGAATAAGATTATTAAAAAAAAATCCACAAATCAGAAGTTGGCATTGGTCAAATTTAATTTGGCAAAGACAATCAATGAATCAAAGAGGTGGTATAAAATCTATGTATAGCACAATTAACCCTGGGTGAAAATAATTTCAGCAAAGAAAAATTGATTTGTTAAATTTGAAATTATTTAACTATGCTACGCAGAAAACTGATCAATGACTTAATTTGGCTTAAAAGAGTTTGCTTTGAGAAATAGGACCAGTTAAATATTGCTAATACAATTCTGATTCATTAAAATTGCTTGAAAATACAGAAAGCTAGTACAGTTCAATTAATGGGATTAATATATTCTATACTTATTGTAAATATACAGTGCTTAATATGACACCCAGTCCATTAAAAAGTTCCTACTATTATTTAATTAACTTTCTTGTGTTTTCATTGAACCTTTAAACCTAAGAACATCTATGTTCAAATCCTTAAATCCATTTATTATTGAGTACAAAAGGAGTACTCCTGACAGATGCCCTCCTCTGCTCAGCACACGTTGCCCAGCAAGATGGCTTCATGCTGATGATGGGAGGGACAAAGGAGGAGCAGTGTGGCCAGCCTTATACCCAAGACTTGCCATGGCACAGTCTTCCTACCCAGCTACCTCCAGAAGTGGGGTGTCTTCCCATGCAGGAAGCCCCTTGCTGCACTGAGTTTGCCTTCATTCAAACACGAGCTCCAGTTCTGGCTCATGGCAGCAAGAGCCCCCAAATTCCTGCACCTTTAGCTGGTGCTGGCATGTGGAGGGTTCACCCCGACATACTGTCTCCTCACGCTGAGGATGCCTTGGTGACTCCCTGGGCTTTCTTTTTCCTGCGGCCTATTAGCCCCGTAATCCACAGAGATAAGACTTGGAATGTCAGGATGGACAGCTATGGAACAATGGAGTGCAAGACAGGCTGTTGGCATTCTCTGGACACAATTTGTACTATCCTTTCTTTTCCTGTTACATATTCATGTTTCCAGGGGGCACTTGACCAAACCACGTCACAAAGCCTGGAGTCTTAATAAAGTGTGTCCTGACCTAGGTCCGAGAGACCATTCAGACTGCAGACAAAGCACTTCCTTCTCTGAGCCTGGGCCCCTGTTCTAAGAACTAAAAGTGCCCTATTTCCTGGGCACCTCGGGAGAACGAACTGTGTCAGTGCCTGCATAGAATGTCTCCCCCTAAATGTAAGCCTTTGTCTGACTCACTATGTTTTATTCTATTTATTCATCTGAAATTAAGGATTTGATTGGTTAGAAATAAATGACCTCTGTGGCAAATTTCTTGCCAACAGGTAGAAACTAGTAGGCAATGGTCACTGTGCAGCAGGTTAGAACAGAGATTATCTGGGTCTCCCCTCAGGCCAGGCATGGCCCATCTCCTGCATTTATCAAGAAAACTTCACGGCAAACACAGCTTTCACCATTCATTACATGTCGTCGATGGCTTCTGTAGTGTAAGAACAGAACTGTATAGTTGAAACAGAAACAGGAGGGCTACAAAACCTGTCATGTTGATGCCCTGGTCCTTTGGAGACAAAACTTATTAATCCCAAGTCTTAGCTTTTCCATGACTTCCCATGTCTTTAGACATAGCTCTAAGTGTGTACTTGGCCGTACATCACAGCCTTCTATGGGGGGTGTCACCTACACTTTATGGACGAGTAAGGCAAGGCATACAGCCTAGGAATGATAGAGCCCAGGATTACCTTCAGCCCACTACTATCACGTCCTTGGCCACTAGCTTGCAGCCTGTAAGTCCTTATATTTTTACATTATAAGGACATTTTCCAATATATTGTGTCACTGCCGCATCGTTTAATCGTCATTATTTAAGCTCCTACTGTGTACCCGAGTTGTTCTATCTGTTAGGACATAACCATGAACACTCTTCCCGGTAGAGACCTACACTGCAGGCTTTCTGAGTGGACTTACCAAGGCTGTTAAAGTGCGCATTGCCACCCCGTGCCTCTGGGGAGGGGCCTCGGTGCCAAGGTTGCTAATGAGCCCCAGGCAATGCTCAAGACCCATACCTGGAGTGGCCTGGTGCCCACCAGCAGTCCTGGGCCCTCTAATGTGCCTCAGCGCCGCCTCACATGAGTGGAGCACGCGGGCCCTTCCTCAAATGTGAAGGTCTGATTTTGGGGCGGCCCCTTGGGCTCGACAGAACTCCAGTCACCCTGCGGGCACTCGAGGCCCCAGCCACCAGTACTTCTGTCCACAATGAACTTCCTCCTCAGTTTCCCAGCTTCCTCTCTTCCTACCAAATTTCAGAGCCCCGCACCCTGGGGCTCAGCCCACCGCAGCCAGACTCGCAGTGTCCTCACTGGCGTGCGCTTGCTCTCCGCTGAAGGCCTAGGCGAGGCAGCAGGGCCTCGATCCCAGCACCGGCCTGTTGTGCACAGTGATTGTCAAACCGCTCGCAGGTGCCCAGACGGCCTGCCCAGACTGCACAGGCTGGTTATTAAAGCTTAGAACAATAATTAGACCCTTTATTTTCAAAGCAAATTTGGTTTCCAGTCCAGACTTCAACATTCATTACAATATAGCCTAATAAAAACAAATCTGGAAGCATATGCTTTTCAAGCTTTTGTGTTCTGAAATCTATAACAGCATTAAAACGACTTTGGAGAAAATAATCCAAGATGCTCCAGCAAATCACACCAGGAACCTTTCCCCCACTTGCCATCCCAGAATGTTGCAATTACGTAAACACGGACAGGTCGCATCGTGCACAGTAATTTTCTGAATATTTCTGTGTTGCTACGTGACCTCTGAGTTTATTAAGTATAAAGATGGTGTGTATTATAGCTGACAAGCATGTGTGTAAATGTGAAGCACGTTGGCAGCTCCCTTTCTTCTTTCTTTCCTCCTTTCTTTCCTTCCATCATTCTTTCTTTTCTCCCTTCTTTCCATTTCCTTCTCTTTTTTATTTTTTTTTCCATTTCCTTCTCATTGACCTCTCCATCACTCTATTTCCTCTTTGTATATTCTTCTTCTACTCAGCAATCAATGTTTGGACAGGGAGACAGCTCAGTGGCATAAGTGCCTGCCTGCCATGCACAAAGTGCCAAGCTCGATCTCCGGTACTGCAAAGAAAAGAAAAGGAAAACAAAACAGAAAAAGTTTAGTGCAAATTTCATAATCTCTACCATATTTTGAATTATATCCCCAGGGTTAAATTTTCATTCAGCAGCAGAAAGTACAGATTTATCCCTTAGTTTGGGAAATTCAGTGACCAAATTAGTGTGACATTTCCATTCCCTCTGAAGGTATCAAGGGCTAATTACCCAACCTTTTTTTTTTTTTTTTTTTTTTTCTCCCCACTCATCTTCTTAATTCCGATATTGATTCAAGACTTCTGCAGCTGCGTGCATTCCTGCGGGCACTGGGACAGGTCCCAGCCGAGAGCAGTCCTAAGGCTTAGGTCCCAGACCAGTTCTAGCCTTTTCTTGCACAAATTACCTTCAGATCATATAATTCTCAAAGTATATGATTTCTATATCAATTTCTGGCCATACGTGATTATTTTAGAGAATAAACACATTTGGCATCTAGTGGCGAGATGTTTCTGTCTGTTGTTCACTACTATATCCCCACCATCTATCACAGGGCCTAGCTAGCATCAGGTAGGTGTTTGTAAATACTTAGTTTTACATTTTGTGAATTACTTTAAAAATTATAACTCATGAATAAAAAAAAAGATCTTTATTCTGAATACTGGTTCTTTTTTATATTATTTAGTACAGGGTCTCACTATGCAGCTCAGACTCTTAGAGACCCTACTGTTTCAGCCTGCACTGCACTGGGATGACAGGCGTGTGCCACCACGCCCAGTCTAAGTGGCCAGCTTGGCATGCCAAGGGGTGGACCCAGCCTAGTCGGTGGTGCTAGGGATCAAACCCCGATCCCTGTGCTTGCCTAAGCAGGCACTTAGTCTGCGGGGCTCTCAGCCCTTGAACACTGGCTCTTAAACCAGTGGTGCATAACCCTTTGGAGAATAAATACATCCATGACATTTATGCATTTAGAAGTATACTACAATTTCAAAAATAACCTTAATGGACCCAAATAAATTTCTCTGAAATTTCTCTATGGATGCTAGGTGATTCTGACATTTGAATTTCTGGTTTAAAATAACCTCTAAGTTCCAATTTATTTCAAATCATCCTACCAAGTAGAAGCACTATGGAATAGAAAGTAACCAAAGCCACTTGGAACATTCCAGCTTGATTTCAGTCTGTCACCAATGGCATTATTATTCTTATGCTGGTACAGCTACGAGTAGGCTCAGGAAGGGTCAGAAGACTTATCCAAGGCAACACAACTGTTCTATGCAGAGTCAGGATTGGTAACTGACTCTTCAGTCCTCATCCAACACAGGTTTCCATTCAGTGCCTCCTGTTGCCTCTGTGTTGATTTGCACTGCCTTGGCTTTCTGGACAATAGATTGATAGTCCTCATTAGTGCAGATAGCTCAGACTCCTGCATGAGGATCAAGACATTTAGGCCAGGGAAGACACTAAGGCTCCTCTCAGCTTCATCTGAAAATTTCTAACTAGAGTCCATTAGCTTGTCAGCCTGACTGCCCTGAGAGCACCACGGTGATATAACGGTACAAATCAATAGAGGCCTTAGGCAGGCTTCATCTGTCTTCCTTTGTTACTCTTGTCTTCTTCATCTTTCATTACTAGCGTTTTCTTTCTCTGGCACTTTGAAGGCAAAACTCTCAGCCCTTGGACTGGCAATTCTGCTTTCTCTGTATATTTGAAGTTGTCAAGAAATGAGATGGGCGCAGCCTCTCCTGAACGCACCTGTTGCAATCCCCTAGAATCAGAAGCTAACCTCGTCTGAGTGCACTCAACAGATCTCTACACTTTCTCACCAAATCAAGCAAATTGTCTTCTGGTTTTTTTTTTTTTTTTATGAAAGTATAAAATTGCTCAATAACCGTGGCTGAGTACCTAAAGGTTTTTACAGAACTGTGTCACTTAAGAAAATAAAAGTGCTGGTGTTTTTGCTCAAGCTTTGTACAATAGCTATGAAGTTCACTGAGTTGAGAGCACCAGTAACTACTGATAGGATCTGGGAAGGAGGGTGGACATAGAACACTTTCCTTTTTCTTTTAAAATTTTGCTCCCTCAGTTCTTATAGGAGCCTTTCGACTCCCTCAACCTTTATCTACAAAAGAAACTCTCTGACCTTGCCTAGTCTTGATGAGATAAAGTAGTGTTATCTCCTTTTGGTTTCTGTCTTCTGCTGCACATCTTAGATTATTGGGACAATTGACTTCATGACGTGGATTGCACTAGCTGGACACTCTTGGATATTCTGAGGAAACAATAGCTCTGCTAACATTCTGATTTATGGCCAACAACATGGAAATTGGGCCACAGCACACTGTCCCTCCCATACATATTTCATTTATGTTTTCCAGAAGTTTGTACCACCTGACTTCTTCCCTGGGATTTTTGAGGGAATTCCCAGTCGAGATACATAAAATAAAGAAAGAAATGCCTACTGAAGGTATGGAGTGAATTGAATTCCCAAAGCACTCTCAATAGTATATTTTAAGCCAACCCAACTAGAGAAGTGGAACAAAACTGCTAAAAGAGGACGTTTACTACTGGAGAAGAGCATTGCAGAAATGTCTTCTGAAAGAGGAAATCATGAGCTGGGGTTTTACAAATAGGCAAGGTTTGAATCAATAGAGCTGTTATTCTAGTCAAGATATGCAAACCTGTCGATGAAGACTCGCCCTATGTTAGTTCGCAGTCTGTTTCCTTTACTGTGGCAAATAATCCCCAGCTTCCAGTCTCAGGACTGCACCATCGCTGCAGAGGCAGCTGGGAGACTAAGATTAGCTCCTGGGAGAGGCCCTTGCACCTGGGCTGCACACTCCAGACACCTGATTGGTTCTCTGCTTTGCCTCCTTTGTTGTAGTTGGATTAATAGAGAATTGTCTTCCTGTGATGACTGGAAGGTAGGAAACTTTGCAGATGTTCTTGGGAATAATACCTGCTACAGGAGAGTGGCAGGTGGGGTGCAGGAGGAGCTGGACTGGGGTATAGTTGTAGAATGGAGCTCTGCTGGTCCTGAGGGGATCTCTAAGAGCCCTTCGGGGCTGTCCTGAGTCAAGCCAAGGAGCTGAGAGCTCGTGCTCCTCATTGGCTCATTACTGGAGTCAACCTACCTCAGGAGGGAAGTACAGTCTTGAGGAAGGTGCTTGCTTCTGCTCAGGACCAGTCCTTCTGGCAGACAGTGGTTGGCTGATGTCTTAGTTACTATTCTGTCATTGCTGGGACAAATATCCAGCTCACAAGCTCAGGGAAGGAAAGCTTCATTTAGTTCACAGTTACTGGAGGTTTCATAATTTAAAGAAGCCTCACTTACATAGCAAGACCTCGAGACTCTATGCCACCATGTCCAGGATGGTTAGCTCATACCTCTGAGAGACCGACGCCTGGGGTAGGGTTGAGGGGACCTCTGACAGCGCATGCTGTCAGTTTAATGGTTCGTGCCTCTCTTGACCACGCCCCTCAGGCCCCGCCCTTGGCCTTTGGCTCCGCCCCTTGAGCCTCTTGCTTGACAGCCCCATGATTTACATGGGGGGACAACTAGATACAAACCATAACAACCGCCCACATCTCAGCGCCAGTGAGTGCTTCAGTTGTGAGTGGAGAATCCGGGCCACCAGCAGAGTCACCGAGCATATCCATTTCCAGTGTTGCAACACCCACAGCAGCTTCCTTTCTTGTAAAATATGCTTAGACCTAAAGTTGGTGACATCTGTCTGGCTTGTCAAGGAGTAGTAAACACAGTCCTTGCCAGATAGTTGTCGACTTGAAATGAACAGATACACAAGTAAGTTTTGGATAGTTACACTCTAATCAACGTGGACCCTGCTAGAGTCAACTAGCTTGATGGTGATTTTCATTCTGTACACACGCTCTACAGTCTTGAGGTCCTGTAGAATTAATCAGCGGAGCAGTACCTGTGATTTACAGAGCATCGCCTTATTATTTTGGTAATATGGAGATATTTAGAGATATAGTAAAATCTTACTCTTTCCTTCAAAATGAATTTCACCATTCAGAAGCTTTCTTCATACTATTCCTATAAATGTTTGAAAACTAGATAGAAAGATAGATGATAGAGAGAGAGAGAGAGAGAGAGAGAGAGAGAGAGAGAAGACGTGTACTATCTGCCAATTATCATGGTATAAATACTCACACTGCCACTGATTTAAGGGTACCAGAGTGGGTTCATGGAGTGGGGAAGAGAGGACATAAGCCATCTCTTGTTTCTTCAGGCCACCCTGTATTCCCCAGACTTGCACCCTAATAACCATGTCCACTTGGCTAACAACATGGAGCTTGGCCGGGAATGCTCCCCTCCCAGGCACAAACAAAAAGAGACAGAACAAGAAGACTGTTCAAAAGTTAAGGCATCATTGCTGATCCATGCTGGCTGCCCCTTTAGGCAGTCCCTCAAGTCAGTGATAAAATATTCCCCAGCTGTGCAATGAGCCATGGCCATCAGGTACATCCCTCCTAGGTACTGAACATGCTATATTAAGCTTGTAAATGTAGCATTTTATAATGTTCTATTTTCATTCATTTTCTCCCACTACACCCTGGCTTTTTCAAAGTTACATACAGTATTTAGGCAACACAGCTGTGTCCCAAGTCCTTGCCATGTAGGGCGAGCTCGGTACACTTTCATTGACTTACTAGCTAAAATGACAGAGTTAATCTGATTAGCTGAACAAGAGCCACGAACCAGAGAGTAGGATCCACAAGGCTCTCTGGAGCTGTGGGTGGTCCCTAAGACTATGGTGGGCACTGTAGGATGAGCGACTAAGCTCCAGAATGTGTCTCCTCTTAGAGGCAGCAGGGGCATTCAGGCAATGGATAAAACACTCAGGTACAAAGGACAACCATCTGAGTACAGAGAAAGTAGACAATGTCACCCCCTTCAAGGGGCCTGGGTACCTCCACTGGAAACCACAGTGTCTGAGCTATTCATCAGAAGTTGAGCATGTGTTTTTAAAAAGTCACCAAAAGAGAAAGGTCCAGGTAGAGGGTTCAATGCAGGGGAGAGCACAGGGTCCTTGTGTGGGAAGTCACAGATCAAGAACTCTGTGAGTACCCGTAGAAATAGGGAGTTATAGAGGCGAACCCTTAGGGCTGGCAGTCGGTACCAGCCAGCATGGCTAGGTACGGGCCTTGTCTTTGCTAAGCTTGCCTCAGGGAAGCAGGCCTCAGGGGTCCAGCAGCCAGTCATCCCGGCTGTAACATGGGTCCTCATCTCACCCCAAGGAAGAGCAACCAGATAACAAATAGGAATGCATCAACCATCATCCCAGGGAGAAGGCCTGGCCAGCCATCTCCAGTTTGAATGCACATGCCTTGATAATGCTCCCTTCCTGGAGAAGTTACATGATAGCTGCTGCAGTGTGAGATGCGAAGCATCTGCTCTGTACCGTGGCTAAAGGACTGGCCACCAAAATGAAAGTGCAATTACAGAAGAATTATCCCCGGGCTATGACCACATTTCATGAGTATTTTATTGCCACCACAACTCATGATTTCAATTTTCAGAACCGAGAGCCTCTGCGGAAGCCTAATTTAAATTCTTGCTAGGAAAACCTGTGCTTGGCAGATCTGTGCCAATGCAAAGGGAGTCGGTTTGGGTTTAATTCCTGTGGACTCACCTCAATTATGTCCCGAGAGAGGAACAGTGAGATAGAGACTCCAAAGGGCGCCATGCTCCTCACATGTGATGTTTCACCTTTAGTTCTGATCAACCACAAAAAATATGTTCCGGACTCCTGTTCAGTTCACAGTGAAAGGAAAAGTAATGATGATTTTTACACCACTTGGGTTTTAAAATCTGAGTTTTGTTTAAAGGGAAGTTTGTTCCTGCCTTTGAAAGTCAGAGACATCACAAAATATTTTCTAAGCCTATAAAAATATCCTCACACAACCTTTGAAAAATAAAAGAAAACTTCATCTTGGCCTTTAATAATGTCAAGAGTGAGTGCATCTCTGGAAAAATATTGATAGAGACGCAAACCGATGTTAGTCCCTATGTGTCACGGTTCGTTTGTGCCTAGCCAAAGGCCCCTGCATCCTGCTAAAGCTCAGCTCCTAGCAAAAAAGTTGGCACTAACCTAGAGGAAGGAGCATAGTCTTCATCTTCATCATTAGCAAGATGCCTTGAACCTGGCATAGAGAACTTCCTGAGTGTGCACTCACCCAACACTTGTTAACGTTCCTGTCCTAGGATTGTGCAATGCTTGCATGCTACACAATCTCCAGTGACTTTAATCCGTCACCCTGCTGGTCTTTCCCAGGAGTTTTGCCCTTTGTATCCCTTAGAAAAGACCCAAGAGTTCAAGATGATGTGATTGCTGCCATAAACAACTCTCCTTTTTTTAAAGTAAGAGTTTGCGAGATGGAGATTCGTGAAGTCAGTATAGACGTGATCCAAGTCTACAGAATACTGATCTACCCACACCCGCAGCCAAGCCATCAGGGTGGGACAATCTCACTGGTACAGCCAGCAGCCTGTGATTGCCTGGAATAGCCTGGATGCCTGGATGATATCTTGGGACTGGCATCTTTGGAGCTTATAGGAGAGCAGCATCCAGGTGACATGGAGGAGAGAAGCATGAGGCAAGCTGGGAAACTTAGACCCTGGTTGGCAAAGAGGATGCAGTGTCACTTGATCTGAAGCAGATGATCTGAACAGATAAAGGAAATTAGACAGCAGCACTCCAACTTTGGAAGTCCTTAAATATCAGACTCGGAGGACAGAGAAAGCCGCACTACAGGCAAAGCAGCGTCACGACTTCCTTCGTTCATGCCCTCTGGTTGCAAGTACCCACTCAGTGGCCTGTTACACACTACCTTTGAGGCAACTTCAAAGAGTATTTCAGGGTGCCTGGTCTCGAAGGCTATCTGCAAGAAGTGCAATAAAGCAAGACGACTGGGTAGCAGGGGAAGCAACGCAGGATATGGTTAAGGTGGAGCAGGTGAGGGATAGCCCTGCTCCATGGGTGCTGGGATGCAACATGAGCAAGAAATCTTCAGGGCCAACCCGAAGAGCATGGCCTAAGAGAGCAGTTCGTTTTCTCAATTTATTGGCTCTTTCAGCACTTCCCATATGCATCCTTCACTTATTAGAACAATCCTACAGTGTCTCTGTTGATATTCAAATGGTATCGCATTGCCTCACTTACAATTTAAGAATCTCCTAACTGCATCCTTTCATTTCCTGGGTTCTCACCGCTTACGTTATCACTCTTAACGTATGTTGGTGCATCACATATTATAGACTATACACTGTTACTCATTCTGCTTTTAAATAATCAAATACTCCCCCCCTCCAGGTAATTTTTACAAGTAAGAAGATGTCCTATTCCACCCCCGCCCCTTGTGCTCCCTGTTCCTTTGAGGAGTCATTGTTCCATCTGATACCATGTGCTTCCTCGTGGAAGGACAATTTAACATCTCAAAGAGAAATTTTGCTGGCGATACATTTATTTCAGCTTTGTATATTTGCTAAGCCCCCTTTTTATCTTGAATTTTGGCAGATATGTTCACAGGGTGCAGAATTCAGAGCTGACAGGTTTTGTTTTTCCTTTGAGCATTTCCGGGGTTTGCTCCGCTGCCATCTGATTTGTGCTGCTCGGGCTGCCACTGCTCTTACTGTTCTTCCTCTGGAGGTCGTGTTTCCTTTTTCCCCAGCAGTTCTTGAAGATGTTTTGTCTTGTTTTTTTTTTAATTGTTTTAGGCAGTTTGATTATAATAAACATTCTGAAGAATGGCTCACAAGAGAGGCTTGAGCCCCAGAAAGATTCAAATCGTGAAGTTGGCTGTTTCTTCTTAGAGCAATGATGACCACCTCCTTAAAGGGTGGAAATGTGGCATCCTTACAGAATATACGCTGAAAGGACAGCAACTCTTCACAGGCAGAGAGTGCTGCAGGCCCATATATGGCTCCCGTGGCTGTGTACACATGCGTGCATACATATATTTAAGGAATATATGGACAAGTGGAAGCCTTCTATGCTAAAAATCCCAGTTGAAAGCCAGCCGTGGTGGCGCATGCCTGTAATCCCAGCACTGGGAGGCTGAGGCGGGAGGATTGCTACAAGTTCAAGGCCAGCCAGGGCTACAAAAGTGGGCTCAAGGCCAGCCTGAACTGCATAGCAAGACCCTGTCTCAAAAAGACAAAAAAAAAAAAAAAAAATCCCAGTTGAGTGGGGGAGGGTGATCTTCTTCAGCAGACACCGAAGTCACTTCTTCAAGACAGTGACCTCCTGCCTGATCCCCGTGGCTCTGGCTTAGGTGCTGTAATTAGTGCCAGTGGCACATGTCCATAATCTTCAAGAGGACACATCTATGCCATCAAGGCGGTAGAGCAAACACTACTGTCCATCACTACCCACTGTGTCCCCCAGGAATCAGAAACTCCTGTGACCAAAAGGTCACCAACACATTTATGTTAAGTAGCAGCCAAGGCAGCAGAAGAGAAGCAAAGTACCACCCAGCTTCTCCGTATGCTCTCTCCACTGCACGGATGGCTGAGACAATGACAGGCACTACTGAATGCCTATCCAGCCTTCAGGAAGCTACGTATTTTTCTTACTCTATTTCTAATCATTAAAGTAACAGCACCCCGCTGGCTAGTCTTCCAAACTGTTGTTTCTCGTACCTTCACAATCTGCCTACCTGTGTCTCAGCCGCTTCGTGAGCTGGTGAAGCTGGTGGTGGTCACTGCCGAAATGCTCCTTGGAATACTAAGGGAAATGACATATCCAGAAAGTGTGGAAGGCACTTGATATAGAGCCCAGTGTGCGGGAAGTGCTTAGGAAGTGTAAGGAGCTGGCTCGAGCATCTGGGTTCCTTCTGCCTGGGAATCGCCCGTGTCCGTCCATGCCAGCCAAGCCACCCCACAAGGCAAGTCAGCCTTCAGCCTCCTAGCCAGTCACTCACTGGCAGCTCGGGCTTCTGGTAACAGTCACTGGTTGCTCTTGCTCTGCATCAGCCCCTTTGGCCTCCTCAACTAGATCAGTTTATCACTCATCCAATTTACGTGTTGTCTGAGCACACACCAGGAGCCAAGCACTGTTCTGGCTGAGCGGGGTTGGTCTGGCAAAAGAGCAGAGGAAAGTCCAATCTCAGCCTTAGGGCTTTGCACTGCTGGAAGAAGCAGGGCAGAAACCAGTAAACTGTGTTCTGCGTGAGGAGGTGGCAACCAGGGATGTGGATGCAGGTACAACGGCAGGGCAATGGGAGGTATTGGAGCTTCGGTGCGAGTTGAAACCAGGGGAGACTTCACCACACAGGCAGAAGTCGCTCCCACCCCACAGGACCTTCTCAGAGAGGGCAGTGCATTTGCTAATTTCACGTGATGTTGTAGAGGCAAACCTAAGCCAAGTGAGCCAACTTCCAGTCCCAGATGGGTCTCTACAGCACGCAGACTGCGCTCCTGCCTCAAAGCAGTGCCAGGGCAGTATCCACCAGCCAGTCCGTTCCTTGGAATGAAAAACAGCCGCTCCCCTGGGGGACCCAGCTCCCATGGACACAGGGCGGCAGAAAAGAGTGAATTTCAGCCCTTCCTCACCTCCTCCAAGGGCTTTTGGGCATCATGCAACCTTCACCACAATAAATGGTAACCTGACCCCTCCTCTGATACAGTTTCCAACCCCACACACCATTTAGCTGGAGGAAGTCACATAACAGGCACACAGTGAGTCATGGCTGGGTAAAGTCTTCTCATTTTTCTTCTCCTAATATGAAGACCCTATATATTTCAGCTCACAACAGAGTACATGGATTAAAGTATTCCATAATGACACTATTTCCTGAGCATCTATTCTATGCCAGAGGTAGGCTGGAGGTATAGGGGCTATTGCTATGAAAGCAGACAAAATTCCCACAATTATGGGGATTACATTCTGGTAGCAGAAAAATCTGCTAGATAAAAAAATTATATGTGGAATATGTCAAGTCTTTATATGGCAAAGAGAGAAAAGCAAACATGGAGCGGGTGAAGAGTTGTAGGGGTGAATGCTCTAGAATCTCCACGTAGAGGGCAGGTTTTGGGGCACAAGCCTTCAGTCTGAATAAGTGGGAGGGCTATTGTAGTAGGAAATCAGGGACCCTAGAGGTGCCTACATCCTAGTCCTTGATGACTACAATGCACTGCCTGTCACTGCAAGAGAGATGTGGTTAAATTAAGAACTTTGAGATTGGGGGATTATCCTGAACTGTCTCTTGGGCTTTGTAGAATTTCAAGCAGCTTAGCAGAAAGAGAAAGAAACCAGAGCTAGAGAGAGATGGAAAGACATCCCAAGGCCCTAAAGATGGAGGAAGGGGGGCTGGTGAGATGATTCAGCAGTCTAAAGCACCTGCTTAGGCAAGCTTAGGCAACCGCAGGGACCAGGGACTGAGGTTCATACAGGGCACCACATGCTGCACCAGCCTCACCCCGAGGGCAGCAAAAAGAATAGATGGAGGAAGGGAAGGTGAAGCCAGAGTGGAGGCAGGGTCTGGAGAAGGGCTGGGCTCTCTTCCAAAGCCTCCGGAGGAAGCAGCCCTGCCCACACCTGAATCCTTGGCCAGTAACACTCTGAGCCATCTGCAATTCAGCAGATACCAGAGTGCATGAAGGCTGGATTGTGTCAGTCACCTGGGAAATTAGTTAGGCAATGATGCGGGTCAGAGGGGAGGAGCAGACCAAGCTGAGAAGCAGGCAGGATGGTGGGAGCAAGGGCCAGCGGGAGGGTGAGGGAGAGGGGCTCCTAGGTGCTGCTGTGCTGGGCTGAGTGGGAGGGGCTCTGGGGAGCTTCAGTGACAGGGCAGGTGTGCCAGCCAGGACACTGTGCTGCAGTGCGGGGAGGGCCCAGTGGAGGCTGCTCCGTGCATGCCTGAGCAGGACTGCTCTGGCTGTGGGGTTTGGGGTGCTTAGAATTAGCAGGGTGGGACCAGAAGCCAGACACCTGGCTGGAGAAGGCTGGGGGTGAGGAATAGCCCAATTGCAAATGTATGTTGAAGACCATGCCTATATTAACTGCACAAATGACCAATGTGACCTGTGTAGGTGTCACTGGAAAAGATGTCCAATGAAGTCCTTTCAGTACTTTAGTAATTAAAGCTGCCTGTGGAAAGAGCCCTTTGTGGAGGAAGGAGGTGGAGTGGGTAACAGCCCAGGTTCCAGGCCTAGTGGCCTGGGTTCCAGTCAGGGTGCCTCCACTCACTGGAAGCAGCTCCCTGGGAAAAATGTTTCACTTTCCTGGGCCTCAGTTTCCCCCTCTGTAACGGGAACATAGGGATACCATATCCCTATGCAAGTGTTGGAGGAGAAAAGTGTTGGCGAGACCTAGTGCCTAACTTACAGCAGGTGCTGCGACATTTTCCTTTCCATGCTCTAGGAGTCACCGACTTTCAGCAATACCCTCCTGCTGGTAAAACAGACTACAGTACCAAGAACTATGGGCAAATAAGTGGAACAGAACGGCCCCTTCTTGAGGGGCCACTGCAGGAGGAGCTGGGATGCCTTCCTGGTCCCACGGTAGATTTTCTGAGCTCCATTATCAAATGGTTTCCGTATTTGACAACCCTGATTGCGAAGGAATAACCTGATTCTTCTGTCTTACATGGCAGTTGAATATTTATCACACACTCTGCTCTTCTTTAAGCAGTTGTTTTACCATCCTGACATCAAAGCACTGGCTCGGAAAAAGCTCAGACGATGGAGAACATCAAATGTGTTTTCTCCTTTTTTTCTTCCTTTTTCACGGTAGATCAGACGCACCTTTGAACCTTGCAGGAAGCTGTAAGGAGTGACATGGGGTAGATGTGGACGCTGCCCACGTCATTGCGTAGACACGGTTATTAATGTACACTGCACACTGTGGAATCCAGGGCTGGGGCTGAATTAAAATGTGAGGATCTGTAATCCCACAAAAAGCAGAACAAAGGGCGGAGAGAGAGACAGAGCAGGAGTGTAATGGAAGACACTCTGCTAAATGGGGAATTCACCAAAAAGCGCTACATAAAAGAGATTATTGTCTTAGTAGGTTAACATAGCCCTGGTGTCTTAATTAAAATGTCTTCAAAAAAGGAGAAAATGGAATAGGACTGGAGGTTTATGGGAGGAGTATCTGAAAGGGAAGAGGTTTACAGGGCGAGAAAAGGAAAAACCTGCGATAAATATTGCACATCACTTCCTTTTCTATTTCAAAGAGAATAAAAACTTAATAGATGAAACATTAGAAATGGTACAGAATTTCTGAAAACCAGATGACAGGAATTCAACAGTAGTTCTTGCATTGGACGTTCTTGTCTTCAAAGCTGTTGCTCAGATTTGAAAATAACTTCCTAAACCACATAATCTTGAACTTCAACCATACTGAGGGTATCTAAAAACTGGGGGAGGGACAAAAAGGACAATTGATTTAGGCGGCCAGTGCAGGAAATAATAGCTTTGTAATTTAAAAGCATGCAGCCTCCACAGCAAGAAGTTAACAACCCAAAACAAAGCAAGTAAAGGAAAACAGGAGGTGCAAGGACCTTGAAAGTAGACCAAGTTCAAGGGGACAAGGCTGTGGGGGAGGCAGGAGGTGGGCAAGCTTCAGCACCTTCTCTGATGGAGGTAGATTTGAAGGTCTTTGAAGGAGGAGGCCCAAGAAGGAGACATTCCAGGGGCATGGGTGGAAGCCCTGAAACCACAGGAATGAAGGTGCAGCTGATTGCCATTAACAACCAGCCTGCTAAGAGTGTGCGTGTTCTTTTGGTTGTCCCAAAACATATGAGAACTTTTGTTATTCTTGTACCGAAGGAGAGGGAACAGGGAAATCAATCCAGAAGCCATTACAGGGTAAGAGTCGTTTTGTTCATGAGGTGTTAAGGACCTCGTGGCTCAGGGTGGGGACTTCAGAGCTGGACATGAACATGGAGGAGCGTCTATCTATGGAGGATACTTTGGAGATGACAGTTCTGCTGCTAAACACAACGAAGGATATTTTTGTTGGTGGCCAACAGAAGGGAAGGGAAGAGTGGATCACACAGGCACTCCTGATGCAGATGGACATCGTGGGGTTTTGTGGCAAGTGGCCCCTGGTCACAAAGTTGTGACAGAGACAGAGAACAGACACCACCAGCAGACTGTTCGCTGAGGTGCAGATGCTCAGCTATGCAGAGCTGACCCAAGACCTGAAGTTAAAAAAGAAGGAAAGAAAAGACACCAATCCCCCTCCTCTTTCTGCCCCTTGTCCAGTGATTCAGGTGGCTCCAGCGATTCTCTGTCTTCAGATTCTTCTGATTCTCAAGGTGCCTCTGAAGAGAAACTGGAAGAAAGAAACAGGGAAAAAATTCCCAAAACATAAAAAAAGCAGAAAAGTAAGATAAAGAGCAAAAGACCATCTAGTAAAAGTGAGACTGAAAATCATGAAGCACAGCCCCAGCCTCGTGTCTGTTCAGAAGTCCTATACCAAATGGACAGAGACAGACAGACAGACAGACAGACAGACACAGAGACACAGAGACAGAGAGATACCTGCCCAACCTCCAGCTTGCTTCATGTCAGGGATGACTCTTAGTTATTAGGTCTAGCAGGAAAATTAAAGAAAGAGGACCAAGGCATTACTAAATTCCTTCTAGCTCCAGGCTAAAAGGGAACTGAATGATAAGTGCTTGCCTGGCAAGGAGTTTTGGTACCCCCAAAAACAAAAACAGAAACACCCCCCCCAAAAAAAATAATAAAAATAAAACAAAAACCACACAGTGAATTGAGTAAAATAAAATAAAATCCAAGGACCTAGCATAAAGGAGACAAAAACAACTAATCACAGATGTGTGTCTGAAAGTCCAAGCCCCCCCCCCAAAAAAAAGAAAAGAAGAGAAAGTTGAAGGCCATAAAATCTGCCAGCAAAGAGAGAGAGCTCAGAAGAAATTCAGAACAAGAAAATAAATACAATAAAAACAAAGAAAAGTACCAAATCTAAAAGTAAGAGCAAGAGCAAAGGGAAATCAAGAAGGAAGAAAAGAGATTCAAAACACAAGGAACACAACAAAAGGAGAGTGAGGCCAAGGAGTAAAGTAAGGGATCCTGAGGCTGTTGAAGAAAAAGAAAAGCAACCTGACCCTGAAAGGGGGAAATCAGGACAGGAGCAGAAGAGAAGTCCAAGCAAATGGAAACACGCGCACGCATGCGTGGTAAGAGGAAAAGAAAGGATGGGTGCACGTGACAGAGGCCAATACAGTCTCAGTGGAAGAGCAAGGGACTGGAGTATGAGAGGGTGAACCAGAAGCCACGATGGTGCAGGGGCTACTGTGGACACGGAGAGGAGCGCAGGAGAAGAGAGTGGTCCCCAAGCCAAGACAGAGAGGAGTGCCAGGAAGGTAGGTCGAGGAGGAGGGGGAGATTCTCAGAGCTCAGCAGAGGAAGGCTGGAGCAGAAGCCAACCAAAACACACAAACCCAGAGAGTCAGAGCTTGCACAGAAGAGAAAATCCTGCAGGTGAGAGAAGACTGCACACTAAACAGCGTGACCCTTGCAAGGGAGTTAGCTCAGCGGCATAAGTGCCTGCCTTACAAACGCAAGGCCCTAAGTCCGATCCTCGATACTGCAAAAACAAACAAACAAACAAACAAACAAATAAATGTGGCCATAATAGCTCCAGTAGTAAGAAGAAAACAAAGCCTGATAGAGAGTAAAGTCTGTTCTCAAAAATAAAGCCAGGTAGCCCAGACAGTGAAGCAGGTGGGAAAGTGGGGATGAGAAGACCAGATCCCCAGAGAGAAACAAAACCCAAAAACCACAGGCTCAAGGAAATGACCATGTGCATGATGAGAACAAAATGTTGGGCCCTGAATCAAGCCCCGGAGCAGATGAAGACAAAAGTGGAAGAAGGAGCCGTGGGGATTTAGTTCCTTTCTGCCTCAAAATTAGGCTTCCAAGACTTGGCTGTTGCATGTTAGCCAACGTAAAGCTAGCCTTTAGGGTGTTCTCATTGTTTCTCTCCTTATTTTATATGCGTTTTGTAAAGTGGTCTTGAAGGAGTCCCTTTTTTTTCTTTTGTAATACAAAATACAACAACTAAAGATAGCATTTAGGGCCAGCGGTATAGCTCAGAGGACTAAGGGCTTGATAAAGGAAGAGGAAGGACCAGGGTTCAATTCCTTGCCCCACGTGCTGCAAGGGCCCCACTGCCCTGAGCTGGCAATGGAGTCTGGGCATGGTAGCATGCACTTCTAATCCCAGAACTTGGAAGCAGGAAACAGGAGGATCACTATGAGTTCGAGCTGCATAGCGAGAACCTACACAAAAACAAAAACAAAAACAAAAGGCATTAAAAATGATAGAAAATTTCACTAAAAAAACATAATAGGAAATCAACAATGGTTACTCTACTGCCCGACGTTATTTTCTAATCAGTTGCTCAGGTTACCAGATATAAATGTGCAAAATTGGTTTTAAAAGAAATTTAAAAAACAATAAGAACAAAAGGAAAAAAATTAAGCATTGACTGTTCCTTTCAAAAAACCAGCAGAAATCAGCAGTACAATTAGGCAAATTATCCTGTATACATCCAGAAACATAACTTTTCCCTCCTTTCTTTTGTGCTTTTCTTCATCTGCATTTTTCTTTCTCCTTGAACAAATGCTTTTCCTTCACAGTATTCACTGTACCTTTCTAATTTTATTTACTCTTTCAGGTTCTCACACTAGCAAGACAATCTGATGTTTGCCTTGTGAATCTGACTTACATCAGTTACTAGTACAGTCTCTGGTGGCATTCATTTATCTACAAAAGCCTTGACTTTATTCTAGAGCTGAGTGATACTCCATTGTGCAGATATACCATATCATAGTTACCCGTTCTTCAGCTGATGAACATTTGTATTGTTTCCAATTTAGCTATGACAAATTGTGCTGCTATAAACATATACCACTGGCATGATGATTTCAGTTCTTTTGGAAAAAACACCTACGAGGTGAATAGCTGGCTTGCATGGGAACTCCAATCCTAGCTTTTTGAGGAATCTCCATACTGATTTTGATAGCAGTTCTACCAGCCTGCCCTCCCACCAACAGTGGAGAAGGGTTGTTTTTTCCCCACAGCCTCCCCATCATTTGTTATTGATTGACTTCTGATGATAGCCATTTTTTCTGGCATAACATATCTCAGCTTTATTTTAATTTTCATGACCAAGGATGATAAACATGTTTTCATTTTTTTTTTTTTTGGGGGGCCATTGGTATCTCTTCATTTATGGAGTGTGTATTCATCTTAGCTGCCCATTTTTTGATTGGGTCTTTGAATTTGCATGGCCTGATTTTCTTTTAATTCTTTGTATGTTCCAGATAAGAGTCCTTTGTCTCAAGGACAGTCTGCCATAATTTTTCCTCAACTGATAGGTTTTCTTTTTACTCTCTGTTAGTGATTTATTTTGACACGCAGAAACTTTTCAAAAAAGATGAGATCCAAATAGTTGATTCTTCGAAATATGTCCCATGCAGTTTGATTTTTGTTCATGAACTCTCTACCCACCTGCCCATGTCCTTAAGATTTCTACCTTCCATCTCCTTGAGAAGATTTAGTGTTTCAGTTTTAATGTTTAAATCTTTTATCCATTTGACTGTAATTTTGTGAATGGTGATTAGTATGGATCTATTTTTAGCCTTTGCCACGTGGAGAGCCAATTTTTCCAACACCATTTTTTAAAGAGGCTGTCTTTCTCCCAGCGAACTTATTTGGCCCCTTCTCAAAGATAAGGTGGCTGAGTGTGTTTGTAGTTGTGTCTGCATCTTCTAGTTTGTTCCATTGATTCTCTGGTATATTTTCATGCCATTACCAGGCTGATTTTATGACGGTAGCTTTGTAATATAATTTCAAGGCAGGGGTTGTGATGCCTCTTGCCTTTCCTTTGTTACCCAGGATTTCTTTTGTTATTAGAAGTCTCTTCTGGTTCCAGATAAATTTTAGGAATGCTTTTTTCTAGGTCTGTTAAGGATATTAGTGCTATTTTGACCATGATGGCATTGAACTTGTATAACAATTTTGGAAATATGGCCATTTTCACAGTGTTGGTTTTTCATATCCAGGAGCAAGGAATATCTTCCCATTTCTTAAAATCCTCTTTGATCTCTTTTTTCATAGTACTATAATTTTTACTGTATAAATCTTCTACTTCCTTTGTGAGATCAATTCCTAAATATTTCATATTTTTTAAGTGTTATTGTGAAAGGCATGGCTCCCATAATTTCTCTTTTGGTGCACTTATTGCTTGTGTATAGAAATGTTATTGATTTTTGAGTGTTGAATTTATATCCTGCTATGCTACTGAATTTGGCTACTAAATCTACTTGTATCTTAGTGGAGTTTTTGGTGTCTTCTATATACAGTATCATGTTATCTGAAAATAATAATTTGACTTCTTCCTTTCAAATCATTATTCCTTTTATTTCTTTCTCTTGTCTAATTGTTCAGGCTAATGCTTCCAGAGTTACATAGAACAGGAGTGGTGACAGGGGCTATCCTTTTCTTGTTCCTGATTTTAGAGTGATATCTTTTAAGTTTTGTCCATTTAATATGATGTTAGCTGTTGGTTTGTCATAGATGGCTTTCATCAGGTTGAGATAAAGACTATCCATTCCAATTTTTGTAGAATTTTTATCATAAATGAGTGTTGGACTTTTTCAAAGCATTCTTCTACATCTATTGATATGATCATGTTGTTTTTGTCTTTGTTTCTGTTGATAGTGGTACGTTACATTTATGGATTCATGTATAATAATCCATCACTGTATTCCTGGGATGAATCCTAGTTGGCCATGATGACTTGCTGCTTTCTATTTCCTAGTACTTTATTGAGGAGTTTTGCATCTATGTTTATTAGGGAGATTGGTTTATAGTTCTCTTTTTTGGTATAATCCTTCTCTGGTTTCGGTATCAGAGTAATACTTGCCTTTACTTAAGCATGTTCTATGTGCTAGCACACAATCTATTTTTGTTGTTGTTTTTGTTGTTTTGAGACAGGGTCTTGCTATGCAGTTCAGGCTGGCCTTGAGCTCACTTTTTGTATCTCAGGCTGGTCTCGAACTCACACCAGTTCTCCTGCCTCAGCCTCCAGAGTTCTGGGGTTATAGGCCTGCACACAATCTATTTTGGAGAACAGCTCATATGCAGCTGAGAAGAGTGTATATTCTGACACTATTGGGTGGAACACTTTGTAAAGGTATACTAAATTCATTTTTTCACAAGTTTGGCTTCAGGGTTTTTTTTTTTTTTCTTTTTTAAATTTTTTTGCATAGTTGATCTGAAGCACAGGAGGTTAACTTCTAGCCACCAGTTCTGTATCTCTTTGCCCAATCACAAGCTCAGAGGATAGCATCCTGGGGGAGCCTTCAATAAATGACCCATGCAGACAGGCATCCAAACCCTCCGACATCCTCACTCCCTGAGTCCTGCGCTCTCCACTAACTCCCAGGATGCCCAGTTGCAGCATGCTCCTGAACACCCTGTTCCTTAGCTACCTTTCCTTCCCTGTCCAGGGTCTCCATTCTCATCCCACCAGGATCTCCTGGCATTAGCCACCAAAATGAGTTCCTTGCTCTCAAGGCTTCATCTCCGGGGATGCTTCTGGGAAGCCCAGGCTGAGAATGTTGAGCCCAGGTTGCTGTGCTTCCCCTACCCGGGCACCTTGTGTATGAAAAGGGAACCAAGTGTCCAGAGGCCTTTAGGATAGCTGCAGCAGAACAGGCACAAGGTGAGCATTGGGGCAGGAGATGGGGCACAGGGAAAGAGGGGGCTGAATCCAGGATAAGTGGGGCACAGGGAAAGAGGGGGCTGAATCCAGGGTAAGGTCCCTGCTAGGCAGCCTCTGGAGGAACCAGAAACTCAGCCAGGATACAAACAGACCCCACCGGATCTGCTCCTATGATGTAAGTGTCTGACCCCTGGCCAGCTGAGACCCTCCACTGTGGACGGGAGTGGTTGGGAGGACAGTATTCTTGGTTCCACTTAGGACGTGTGCAGTTGAGTCTGTAGGTAGTCATGCATGGACGGGAGTGGTTGGGAGGACAGTATTCTTGGTTCCACTTAGGACGTGTGCAGTTGAGTCTGTAGGTAGTCATGCATCACTCACTATGAAATAGACATGCCTTAAATACCCACTGCATTGTAAAGAACTGTATTTCTGAATGTACCTTTTCTAAGGGAACCTTCTTCAAAGTCCAGTCGCATGTTGATGAGCTCATGCAGAAGAGACCAACAGAGCTTCTGGGCTTTGTGTTCTCCCATCCAGAAGATGCACTCAGACTAACACAGCTGTGGGGGCAGGCGCTGGCGCCTAGCTTAGCAAAACAAGCCCATCTGTAAAGTGCAGCGAGATGCCCCCAGGTGCTCAGAAGTAGCCATTTAACATGAATATTTTATCAATGCCAGAGCAGAGAGAGGGATATTGTATCCATTATATTCTCATCACCGTCACACGTGGCTGCCCGGACTTCTGACTAAAGAATCTAAATATGGTTAAAACATTTTTCACCTCCAATGAAACTATCACACCCTGATTTGTGTCATTAATGCACCTGGTAGCTTCATGAGATATTGCGGAGGGAGTTGTGCCCTAGCCAGGCAGTTTGCTCCATTTTCATTCCCCATGCCTGTGCTTTTGTTTTATTTCTTTAGTTAGCAGTTCACAGGTGAGCCGGTAGACATTTTTAGAGACAGTGGTAAAGTCTGTAGGGTCATTTTTGCTGCTGTTGGGCTTGGGTTTTGTTTTTGGAGTTGAGCTTTTCCAGTGTGGAGCTCAATGCTGTGGGACAAAAGCAGTGCACAAACAAAGCCTGTGGGAGAACATCTGCTCTTCAGGGAGGGTCCAAGACAAACAGTCGTTCCCAGACTTTCGTATAAAGCCACTCGGTGGCCTCCGGTGCCCCTTAGGAGTCAGAATAAGCCCTCTCCTGAGCCTCCTGGAGCTGCCGCCTGCCAGCTCTTCTGTCTCTGCTCATTGCTCGCCTCTGCCTTCTCGCCTGCGATAACCCAGGCCTGGACCCCAGGCTCCCCCTTATTCACTTCATCTGAAGCATCCCTGTCCCTCTGAGATGGGTTACCCAACTCTCCTTTCTTCCAGGAAGCAGTGGCCTCTGCTGAGCCACCCAAGCAGTGGCTTCGTGTGTCTCCATATAATACCAGGCAGCCACGCTTTGATCACTCCTCCAATCAGGTCACTTCCCTGACCCTAGGTCCACCGCACAGAAACTGCAGCATCAGTTTCTGATTGCTGCCTGCTCCTGTGCTGCTTGCTCCCAGGTACCCAGCGCCACTCACAGTGATTTGTGTGGTTCGCTTCTTTCATTCAAAACAGGGCACTCTGGGCAGCCGGAAGTTTTCCTGTTTTGTTCACTAGCTGGCATCTACCACAGGGCCTGGGCCACAGAGTATGACTAAAACTACCTGGACAGATGGGTACTAAAGGGTACAGAGATAATAAGCGACGTGACGTGGCTTCAGTCAGCTTGGAGCTGCGCAAGAAGATGGAACGGTGGCTTGATGGGG
This sequence comes from Myocastor coypus, assembly GCA_004027025.1. NCBI lineage: Eukaryota > Metazoa > Chordata > Mammalia > Rodentia > Myocastoridae > Myocastor > Myocastor coypus. Next base: position 81,172 of record PVJA010002204.1, on the reverse strand, counting down.
AAATGTCCAATGTTCTGTGGGAATCTGGAGGGAAAGAAGGTTACGGCCTTGGCAGAGTGAGGAGGAAGTCTTTGTGGAGACGGGATAGCGCGCAGAGGCCTCAGTGGCACACAGGAAGTGAGGAAGGAAATGCCTGGTGGACTTGAGGAATTGAAGAAAGGCCCTGGTGTCCTTGCTGGAGCATGGCTCGGGCAGAAGCCAGCTTCTCAGAGGCAGGCAGAACGGGGCCATGGAAGTCATTTCAATTTGGAGGCCAAACCAGGCGAGGCAGGGCTTTGACACAAGAGATCGGATTCACATCTGGTCAGAGCATCAGGCAAGGGATTGGAGGGTGGAGCTGACATGGGCCACAGGCAGGTGCTGCTGCGGACTTGCTGAAAACTGAGACCATGTTAGCGAGGCTCCTTAATCCCGGCTGCTGCCGGCATTCATAAGATGCAACCCTTCTCACTATGGTGTGGTCACATAACTTTATGGACTGTCCAAAACATATGGAGAAGAAGAACAAAGGGAAACTGCATGGCCGTCTCTCTCAAGCACCCAGTCTTGCTTGCCTTCATCTCATGCGTGGTAAGTTTGGCCCTTAGCCACTCTGTTACATGGAGGACGCGAAAGACTCTGGCTCCTTGCGTAGCAGTGGGTATAAGACCTGGTCCTCCTTGTATGGTTTTGGTAAAAGTGCGTCAGCGGAAGAGTTTCCAGCACTGTGCCATTGTGGCAAACGCTGACTTCTGGTGTCTCCACTCTGCTGCACTTGCTCATTTTGCCCACCACACCCCCCACCATCTTCCCACTCTTTCTTGCTTTGTGTGCTCATTGATGGCTTTTTTCATTTGCTCAGATCCAACTGTTATGTATCTGGCCTGTGGCTTGGTTAGCGCAGGTCTACCACTCTAGCAGAACAGGAGTCCAGCACCATCTAAGTGCCCTGGCAGGGGGCCACACTGAAAGTTCCCAGACCCCAGGCTTGGTGCACTTATCACTCCACCTGTCCCAGCAAAGCCAGTGAGACAAAGACACAGTGCTGAGTCAAAGAAGGGACACCCCTGGTAGTTAAAAATCGAAATTGGTAGGCCTATGTAATGTGTGTATGCACATGTGGGCCTTTTCGGTTTTTGTTTGTTTGTTTTTGTTTTTTGTTTTTAGAATGAACATATGTTTATGTGTTTATAGCAGTTAACAGAAATGACAAGAAAAGGCAGTCTGCCTCAACCTTCATACCTTCTTGGTGGGTGATGTGGCGACTTACTTTTAATTTTCTTTTACCCATATTGCACCAATTTTTTCAGAAGCAAATTAAACACGGATATATGTTATGTGGGTGCTTCTTTGTCATGCAGTTCTGAGTGTTACATTGCCTATAGAACACGAATCCTCACAGACTCTCTCGGGTAACATGATTTCACTTTAACAAAGTTAGCTTTGAAGCCTGATGTCCCCCATATCGGATCGTCATTGTGCGCTTTGGCTTTTGTCTGGTTGTTTTACTTTTGAAGTGTCTTCCAGCTTTGTAGCGAGCAGTTTAGACTACAAAGATGCCTTAGGGATACATGAGGAGAAACTTTCCACGCAGGTTCCATAGTGCAATAGCTGTAGGGAGGTGAGTGTGTAAAACCCACGCCTGCATCCGACGACTCTGGCCACAGGCGGTGTTCACTTCAGTGAACCAGCATCCAGGAATCCCAGAGCCAGCACTCAGGGATCACAGCTGCTTTGCTCCAGGAGCCAGCTCTGGTCATACTGAGAAGGGAAGGGGACTTCGCTCACGTGACCCCAGGAAACAAAGCCAGTCCCATGATGCAGCTTTCAGGATCAAGAAAAGAAGAGTTTCACAAAAAAAAAAAAAAAAAAAGGTCCATGGGTTCAGTTGCCTTATAAACCTTTGAGCTTCCCAAAGGGAAAGAATTCAAGCTATGGAGGCAGCTTTCTTGTAGCAAGGAATACACTCACGTGAAGGAGCAAACAAAGTAGAAATGGAGACATCCTATTAATTTGCTTATCTAGCACAGCTGTGGACCCAACACTGTGCCCTAGGCAATATGCTCAACCGACGACCAACTTAATGTCTATTTTTGGACACCTATTCCACACCAGGCTTATGCCAGCACTGAGGAGCACAGCTGCCCTTATGGAGCTGCTAGGTTTGTGTGGAAGACAGACACTGGTAAAATAATGGCACTGAATGAATGGGTAATCGCAAGGCTGGGTAAGGCGCTAGGTAGAAAGCACAAGTGCAGGATCTGCACACCTCAAGAGAAGGAAGAGCTCCAAAATGGTTTTTGAGCTGTGAGTAGAAGGAAGGGTGGGGCTGAGCAGGTAGCAGAGGAGGGTACTGTGGCGAAGGGCCCTGGCTAGCTGAGATGCAACGGCAGGACAGGGATGGCCCCTCGGGCCAGAGACATCAGCAGCAGCTAAGCCTGCTGGGTCTTCTTGGTCTTAGTGACACTGGGCGCTTCATCCCTTGGCAGTAGTGGGGGACAGGGAGTGTTTTGGGGATCCCACTGGACGCTAGATGAGAATGCTCAGAGTGACCACCCCTATTTCAGCCCCCCTGAGGAAACCGGTTTCACCACGAATTACTTACATTAATTACTGAATTTGCTTTCTGCCATAAATGCACAAAACAGAAAAGTGGTCAGAACCACGGTGTGGGAGCTGTGATCCTCCCTGGGAGCTCGGCATTCAGATTTCATTTGGCTGTCTAATATGAAATTGGCCATCCCCCAAGACCCTGATGTCTGACTTGCCTGACTAGAGATGTTGTTTGGGTGTGGGTGACAAACACACCTAGACAGACTGTTCACCAGGAGACAGGGTGACCGTGGCCTGTGCCTGCTGCTCCCAACTTCATGACAGCAGCCCTGGAAAAGCACAGGTGGCACAGGCTGCCTCAGCAGATAGCCGCATGCCCACCCATGAGCCAGCACCCTCTCTGCCCCTCCTCTTTAGAATTAGCTCCATAATCCCCTGCCATGGGAGGCCCTCAGGCAATTTCCACGTCACCCATTTTATTGGCAGCATCTGTCCAGTAAACCTCCAGTGATGACTCAGCTTGGCCGACCTTTGGCCTCCAGAACATTGGGAAACTAGGCGGCAGGAAATGAAGCAAGCTGGAGATCTTGGGATCCAGCCCTTCAACTTGCTCCAGAATGTCTCACGCCTGGCACTGTCACTTCCATAAGCAGGCAAACTCTAGCATGAGGAGATAATAACATAGACCTTGCAGCTGCCCTCAAGTAGAGCAAAACTGATTAAACTACACATGGGATTGCCTGGGAAATGTAACAGAGAGCCCAGACCCTCATCCTAGCACTCCCAAGCTCAATGGGATAACGTTAGCTGGAAGAGTCTAACTAAGTCTTAGTTATTTTTTACTCGTTGCTAGGACAAATACCCAACGCTCAAAATGAAGTAAAGAAAGGTTTATTGAGCTCACAGTTTGCAGAGGTTTCAGTTCATACTCCGCTGGCTCCAAGGCAGCAGAAAACAATGAAGAGCAGAGGAGGAGCAACAGCTGTGGTGTCCATCAACCCTCTCCCTTCCAAATTTTGTGCTGGTGCAGAGCTCCTCCAAAGTGGGGTGGCTATGAAGATCCACCTCCTCTAAAGAGCAGGTCTTCTCCAAGGAAGCAAGGCAGTGCAGGGCTGGGCCAGGCAGAAAGCAGCCAGAGCAGGGTCGGGCTGGGCTGCTTGCACAAAGCCTTCCCCAACTGTTTTTATACATCTTTTGCACTGAGTTACTCTGGGGTGGCCTGTCTGGCCCTAGAGTGGAACCAATTACATCCCAGGGCAAGCCCTCCGCATCCTGAAGGATGTGGTCCCCACAACCGGGAACCAGCTGGAGCCAAGCTTCCTCAAGTTGACACAATGTATCGACTACCACAAAGACAGAATACACAGCAGGTTGACCTGCGTAGGTCCATGCATCTGCAGATATTTGAAGATCATCAAGCTGCCCTGCCAAGGCAGCTAGCTGCTCCTACTAGCCTGGGGGTCTCCCCTCCGCAGTGGTCTCCCCTCTGCAGTGCTCTAGTTGTGATTATCTTACACAGGCATTCACTGGGCTGCAGGACTGTCCCTCCAGGCTCAGGCCTGGCCCTTGTCAGGGTCATCAGCACCAAGCATAGAGTCCTGGATCTGGTTCAGCTCATGAGTCGCTGAGTGTAGCTAAGATGACCTTACATGCCTGGCACTGTACCTGGTGTATGATAAATCAACATTTCCCGCACCAATCTCGGTGTGGTAAGGATGCTAGGGAAGCCTGGGGGCTACCCAGGTTTAAAAAAAAAAAAAAAAAAAAAGTCAGTTCTGTCATTGTGAGCCTTGAGGCTGGAATCTGAGCTTAAAACTCCCTGAACCAAAAGGCCTCAGTAATTTCAAGCCACACTCCAGGCATCAGAACATTCCAGGAGCCAGCGATGACTCCAGCTGTCTCAGGAGCAAACAGGCCCTTGTTCCCTTGAGCTCTGAGGGCAGCACAGCTGGCTGGCCTGACCTCTGGAGTCCTGCCTGCCTCTGTCCTCTCTGAGCTCCTTGCTTGTGCAGAGAGGAATGCTCATGCTTCTACAGTCTTGAACTGAGGCCACCAAGAGAAGAGCTGTGACACCCTTATAAGGTTCTGCAGTTTTCTCTCTCACTGACAGCACAGTGCACAGACAGGAAAATACACAGCAATAGGCTGCGGAGGCAGGGTCTGTGTGTTCCTTGGCTGCTACTCTCCTGCTCGCTCATAGCATGGGAGGGCTCTCGGACAGGGCTCAGCCCGGCCGGGCTGCTTCTGGCTTTGTGTTCAGGGGAGCAGAGGGCCAAGCTGGCCTCCCAGGTGTCACAGCACTGGGGTGGCCAAATGCCTTAACAGGAGGTATTGGAGGAGGTCCCAGTTATGGATGTTGGTCTGGACCAAATTTCTTCTCCTTTTAGATGGGGACACCTGGCCCATGTAGTTCTTTCTGAGACTCAGAGCTGGCACAGCGCACCCCTGGGAACAGGTCCTGGGATTCTCAGATCTTTGTGCAGGAAGATTTCCGGGAGAGCTCTCAGCATCCAGCTGGTCATCTGCTGGGGAGCAGGAAGCAGTAGGTAGGGGACTGACTGAGAAGTCACCCTGACTATACCAGAGGCCTTGGGCAGGGCCCCAGCCTGGAAAGACCTGAGCACGCACCCCCCTGCAGGCCCCGCCCCCTCAGGGTCCTTGGATTTCTCTGCTTCCCAGCCCTCACCCCAGGAGTAGAAAGAGAGTCTGCAGGGAAGGCAACGACATGGGGACAAAGGGCAGCATCGAGGCTGCCCAACAACTGCGCTGCATCGCACACCTCAAACGGGTCAATTATGTGCTATAATTACACCTCACTATTTAAAAGTTTCATAGGTCAGAGAGGCTCCTGCTGAGAAAGCTGAGCCCAGTTCTCTCGCGCACAAGTCAAATGCTTAGAGGAGCGTTTTAGGAGAAACCTCTCTGTTCTGGGAGGACACGGTTGGGAAAGATAAGAAAGGCGGCTGCGGATGCCCCTGGCTCTCCCTGCGTCCTGTAATCTGTCCACACAGCAGCCGGTGCTCCCTGGCTCAGCAAGCACCCTCGGCAGCTCAGCCCTCACGTGCACCCAGAAGCCAGGCCCTCGCAGGTGGGTCTCGGCTCCCCTGAGCAGGCCTGGCCCTGCCCTGCCTGCTCACGCCTTGCCTGGGCTCAGCCGAGCCCTGCTGCTCTGTGGCCTGGATCTGCGGGTTCCTCCCTTCAGCCTCAGAAGCTACCTTTCTCACAGCTCCTCTCCGGGCCTCCCCCTGCTAAGGCTCTGCCACCCCATCCCCTGCACTGTGTTGCTCTTTTCCTCTCTGCATCTTTATCTTCTCCGCCTAACCGGAAGCTCGGGGAGGGCAGGGCCTTGTCTGGATTCCCAGAGAAGGACTTGGCTGATTTATCTTAATAAATGTATGAACGAGTAAGAACCACTCCCATCCTCTTGTTCTTCATGTACTTCTGCCTCCTCCTTCCCTCGCCGCAGCTGCTCCCTTGCCACAGCTGCTTTCCCAACCCCGGACCACTGCTGTTCCTCACGGTGTCAGGGTCCCCCGTAAGTCTGGCAGTCCTGCATACTGTGATGTGACACCTCCAGGTAGCCGCTGCTTGCTTTCAGTGAATGGTTTTCTGGCTTCTGCATCTGAGAAGCAGGGAGAAGGCCAGCGAGGGTGCAAACTGCAGTACCCAGTGCGGGAAGGCAGGAGGACGAGGGCCTCGGGAGATGGAGTGACGCAAGGTGGCAGAAAGCTGCGCTGCAGGGTAGGGCTATGCCAGCCCGTGACGGTCCAGCAGAGGTCACCGTCCAGGGGCCACCAGGCCTCAAGACAGTCCCACAGGACACACAGCCGGCACCAGTGATATGCCAGGCACTGCAGTCCTCATCTGGGGGTGCATGTGGTCCCCAGAATGGGTGTTGTGTGTACGTGGCATGTGAGTCTCTGAGTCTGGGCTGCTGATGCGTGGCCCTGTGTGTGTATAGTCTTGCAAGTGCATGCACACATACACATGTGTGTATAAGCCCATGCTCACGTTAGACTAGACTGAGAATATTGACGTCTGTGTGCCTGGAAACCTGAAAGTGGCTGAATGCACACAGGTGTGGCTGCAGGCCACTCACCACCCAAGGACTCACTCATGGAGGCGTGGAATGGCCCACTCACTTCTACACATCCCCCAACCATCCATCCCACATGGGTAAGAGCCAGGCTTCACTGCGTGCTGCTAGGCAGCGGGCTCACTGCACACACAGGCACATACATGCACATGCACGCCTACTCTGCCTGTCGTTCCAATGCCTGGAGGTCTTGCAGGACCGAGCCACTATGCTGCTGCCAGGCCCAGCCTTTGGCCCGCCTACTCCTCCCCATCCTCCTCTTCCTCTGGCTCCTCTTCTTCCCGCTCCTCCTTCTCCTTCTTCCTTCTCATCTACCACTTCTCCCGGGTCCTGCCGAATCTTCCTCTCTCAGTCCCTGAGCTCCTTCCCCAGTCCCTTCCCTATCCTCCTTTGCACCCACAAACCACACCCTTTCCTCCTCTTTGCTTTACACCCAAGTCCTCGGCCCCATCTCCCCCTCTGACCCTTGTCAACAGCACAGTCTTCAAGCAGCTCTTTGAGAGTCCTCAGGCACCAGGCCCAGGCCAGACCCTAGCCGCTCACTGCCTGCAGCATCCTGTCCCCCTTCTCTGGAAGGCCACCTCTCCACCTGCTCCTCCTTTCCTCTGGCCCTGGCAGACTTGTGCAACCCAGTAGCATGGTTGAGTACCTGCCTTTTCTGTCTCCCTAAAATCTGGGTGGCATCTGGCCCCAGACTGCCTGCAGCTGCCCTTGCACATGGGCTGTGACGGTCCTCCTGTCCCCTGTGTCCCTCCAGTGTGCTGCTGTGCTCCCAGTCACCTCCACCCTGATGCTCAGCCCCTTTGCTGCCCTCAGCTCTTCCGCCTCTGAGAAGCCCCACTGGACTTGTTGCCTTTTGTTGCTGCTTTTGTCTTTCCCTAAAGTGACAGCCACAGCTTGCTGCCTTCTCAAGATGCAAGGAAAGATGCATGCATACACACACACACACACACACACACACACACACACACACACACACACCTACACATAGCTGCATATAAAGAGGATCACATTCATGCACCTAGATTTGCCCAGGGTCTGGAGTTTTCAATCAAATCAGGCTCCATAGTCCCTGTGAGGCCCAGTGACAGAAAGCACCTGGCTTCAGAGGATACAGACAGCCACCAAGGGCATGAGCCAGTGACAGTCAGACACAGCCACAGCATAGCAAAATTATAAATGTCATATAAGTCTCAAAGACAGAGTCAGAGCCATGGCCCAAGATACACATGACCACGGACAGGTATGCTTTTCGTGATGCAAGGCACAGAGTTAAGGGTAGCAGGCAGAGGGGAGTCCTGGTCCAGCTGCTCTGTGGAAATACGCAGACGGTCACAGGCTCATGAATGGTCAGCCATCAGCTGCTCCCCTCTCCCACCGGTCCCACCCAAGTGCCCTTCCCAAGGCAGGGCAGGGCCTCTGCCCCTGGGCAGAGTGCTATGGATCCAGGCCTACACCACTGCGCTTATCGCCCTGTCTGTGAGACGCTGGGAGAATTAGGACCAATGCTACTGCAGTCTAGAAAGACACAGGGTGCAGGCCTGGGGCTCAGGGACCTGCCCACAGGGGCATCCCGAGAACAAAAAGGTCACCCATTCAGTCTGGAAAAGCACAGGCAAGCCCTCTGCTGCAGACAACCACAAGTTAGTTATGGACAACGCGGTATGCTTTTGTGTTCCTTTGGACACATTTACACATGCACTGTACTGATGACCAGAGGACCCTGTTGGCCCTTTACAGAGCTGAGTCACCGGTCCCTTCCATTGGCATGTGACTTGAAATCTTTTCAGAGCATTCTCAGAGACTTGCACACATCTGAGACTCCCAGCTTTTTCACTGTCAGAGATTCATCTCATGCACATATTTTACATATTTTCTATTCTTCTGCCATCCCTTCACACACCACAGACCCTTCCTGGGTGTTACGATTCAGCTCTGTACACAGGAATTTCCTGGATTCCCACTGTGTTTTCATTTTCTGCTCCACCCTGACTTTCTCTGCGCTCCTCTCTGGGTTGGCTGTGTTCTGTTGTGGTTTCTTTTGGTGGGGTAGGCTCCTTTTGCTGGCTGGTCTGCTTCAGCTTTTGTTTCTTCTCTTCACTGTTCCTACATATGTAAATCTCAAACTTTCTACTTTTGTCTCCTCAACAAGTCTTTTCTTCTTAGAGCCAAACGGTTTCTCACTGGGGTTCTTTCATGGAGATCTTCATATGCTTCTGTCCCCAATATAGAAGAATGGTTGGTGTAAAATAGAAAGCATCCAGTAGGGATCCTTGTACATCTCCCTAGATACTTTGTCCTATACGTTCCCTCTGCTGACTGGGTAAATTGGGGCAACTCATAATCATGATCTCTCTGAATTTTCTTGTTTTTATTTTATTTTTTATGTATTTAGTACAGGGTCTGAAGAGTCTCACTACACAGATCAGACCCCCAGTGATCCTCCTGTTCTCAGCCTCCTAAGTGCTGGGATTACAGATGTGCGCCACCGCGCCCAGTCAGTCGCAGTCTCTGTGCACCCCAGGGGCAGGGCTGACATGGCACATGGGGGGGTCAAACTCCAGGTCCCTGCGTCTGCCTAAGCAGGCACTTTAATCCACTGAACTCTCTGGCTAGCCCTGAATTTTCTTCCTTAGTTAAGGAGGGTGACACTTTTCATGGGAGGCTGTGTCTCACGTGTTAGCATTGCTCTACTTACAGTGCCTGCCTCATTAACCAGCATGCACTTAGCATGGTGCTGTTAGAGTGGCTTGCGGCAGAGATGGTGGAGATGGAGCACAGCCTTTCCAGCCGCCTTGGCGATAGCCCAAGATAAGGCCCCCGTGGGGACCCAGGCTTAGCCTTGTGCTTGCTTGTGAGCGTTAAGTCCTTTTCTGCTTCTGTCCTTTACAAACCATGTATCACTGAACGTCTTTCAGCCAGGATGGCTATAATTCTTTCCTGTTTAGCCATGTTTACTTAGTGAACTCTCAGCAGGAAGAGATATGCATCTTTCTAAGGTTCTTGGTAAGCAAGCATCACTGGTTGATCGGTACAGTGGTGTCAGCAATGCGTACTCCCAGCACGAAGTGTGATGGATTTGTAGAAGCGTTCAGAGCCTTAGCTGGTCTTGTCTCCTGCTTGGTTTTTCCTCTGTATCTTTTTTGAAAACAGCCATTATTACACACATACTTCTATGGGGCCAGAGGCTAGTGGTGGCGTTATTGTCCCATGAATTCAGTAGGAGCCTGTCATCTGCAGATCAAGGTGTTTCTTTGCATTGGTAAGGAAGGTGATTTTAAGCAGGGTGTGATATGATATGGTTTATATATGAAAATTAGACTCTGTCTTCATTTCTCCTTCAGGCTTTTGGTCAGGTCAATGAGAGTTCTCCTCTTGGCACTAATGCCCCTCCCTCCGCTCACCTCCAGCCCTTCTTACCTCTCCTCCAAAAAGAGGAGCTTTCTTCCTAAAGCAACAGCTTCTAGCTCACATTGAATTATATAATTTGATCTCTATGATACTAATTTTTTTTCTTTTTTTCACATAACGCAACACTAGTACTTTAAAATGATGATAAATGCTTTTCTTTGTTCAATAAATTTATATAATTCAAAACATGAGTGACATATAGGACAAAAGTCCTAACTCTATGATTAAAGTTAGGAAACAGTCTCAGGGGAGTGCAGGCCAAAATGCACTCCCCCATCACAGTGCTTGCCCCTGGGGAACCACAGACCACACATCCCCAGGAGGTCTGGCTTGGTTTAAAGCTCTGTCCCCATTCATGTGGGACTCCAAGGACTGTCTATTTGTCCAGGACTGGAGTAGCTGTGCTATCGAGTAAGTCTCTGAACTCCTGATCAGACCATCAACTGACTGACTCCTGCAGCAAATCAAGAACAGTAACAGGCAGCACAGGAGGATTCGTAACTCCGGGTGACACGGTGAAGAGGAGGTTTCAGAAGTGGGGATTAAATAGCTTAATGAGAGTCATTGTGAGCCACAATGTCAGTTTTAGTGTGATTCTAACAAAGAATGTAGCAACACTAATGAGATTTGAGAGAAGAAAATTGACAACGTCCAAACAGCTCTGAGCTTTTGCAGAAAGGAGCTGTCTTTCAGGGCAGACTAACGCTCTGCCATGGGGGATTCTAATCAGTTGTTTTTGTCTCCTCTTTTAGGATATATTTAAATTTGCAAGAACTTCTCCTGTCCCAAGACAAAAGAGGTCCATCGTGGTGTCCCCGATTCTAATTCCAGAGAATCAGAGACAGCCCTTCCCAAGAGATGTCGGCAGGGTAAGTCTGGCAAGTGACAAGCAGCAAAGCATTGTTTGCATTAAGGGACAAGCATTGATAAGGGAAGCTGTGTCTGCCTCGGTGACAACAGGACTGGCCTTGATCCCTGTGATAAGAGGCTGGAACGATTTTGGCAAGGAGATAATTTTGAAATATGAAAAAATCAAGATAAAAAGTAAAACCAGAAAAAAAAAAAGAGAGAGAGAGAGAACCTTTCTGACTACCATGATTTGGAAATTTTCTTGGTAGAAAGGGAAACTGAAATGACCCAGCAAAGGTTATGGGGTAGGAGTGAGACAGACTCTGTCCTTACAGTTAAAGTCACCCAGGGCCCACTGGACAGCATCTTGTGGCAGGTATCCTCGCTGAGATCATAGTTTTTTTTTTTGTGGGTTGAGAACTAAGAACTACACTTTGCCAGCTTTTGAAAAACCAGACCAGATCAAGGTGACCAAAACGTATGAAGCACAAACATGGTTCCATGAATCAGGACAGCTTTTCTAGGAAGCTATAAGTTGAATAGTCATTGTTAAATTCGCCTTAATACTGTTGTTACCTCCTGTGAAAAAAAAATTCAACAAACAGAGCTTAATGATTGAACTGGCCACTCTGAGACATCCTAGCTGCATTCTGTCTATGAAATGGAAAGCTACTCTACTGAACTTAGCAGGACTTGGTGCAAATCAAAGACATGGCTAAACAAAGGTGGACCCGTCATTTCAAAGTGGCTTATTTTAGAGGACTAAAGCAGTCAGAACTTCCTTGATCTGCTGGGTCACATAGGTGGGATGGCAGGTGATTGGTCAGTATTTATTGAGTTACATTTTGGAAAGCTGGCCTGGGTTAAAGTTCACTTGAACTGTGTGGCACTTGGCATGGAAGACTCCAACCCAGACTGCCTTTGCCTGTCTCTGTCCACAATAATGACTTCCTGTAAAATGCATTACTATTAAATACCTTCTCTCTTCATAAGGAGGACAACATGAAAGACTAAATTTTAGCCATATTACATCTTTCCTAGAGTTGGAATTTGCATACTGATGACTAGTTGAACAAGTGCCCTTAAGGACGGGTGCTACTGCTTTGTTGGCTCAGTGAATAATAAAAAATGGAGTACTTTTTAGATGACAGACTCCAAGTTTGGGACTGGGCGAATATAGCTATGGCCATGTAGATAAGAGAGCTTATATTCAAATGGGAAGAGAAATGTCATAGGTAAATCAATAAATAAGAGAATTATGACAGATACTGTGAAAAAACAGAAACAAAGTGGTACAAGAAAAAGAGCAAATGGCAGGACTGGCCAATGGGAGAGGGAGGAGGAAGCCCTCACACAGATGCCCACTGGCTGGTCTGGATGCATGACATTTAGGGAGGATGAGACAGGGACCACTTTGGGGAGAGCTGGATGCACAGCATTTGGCAGGGAAAGCGTAGGTCCGAAGGCCTGCAGATGGGGAAGCAGGGTGCATTTGTGAAGCTAAGGGCTTGGAGACCCCAACACAGTCAGCAAGAAGAGAGTATAGAAGCTGAAGTTAACCCAGAGGTGTGAGGAAGAGTCCAGGTGGCAACACAGCTGCAGCCAGAGTCCTCCAGCAGCTATCTCCAGGGAAGAAGCTCTTGCAGCTGCCTGGTTGAGTGACTTGTGGGAACAGAGTAGGAGAGAGGAGTGGGAGCAAAGAAACTCACTGAGATGTGGTTTGTGGGGTGGTCTGGAGAAGATATGGGGGTGACATGGGCTCTGAGAAACCTGTTTCTGTTGGCAACTGGAAGCAGCAGTGATCCATGACCCTGGAGATCACTAGGTGCCGCACACTACCGCCTGCCATAACTAAACTTGACTCACGTTGAGCAGAATCCCTTTAGAGGTGCAGTATATGACACAAAGGACAGCGGAGCTGTTCAGAATGGACAGAGGAGGGCTGGCTCACCTTGTTCCTATGTGCAGTACTGGGCACTGTGGGCAGGTTGCTGTCTGGATTTCCATGGAACAGGGACTCTATTGGCTATAGGACCAGAGTCTGGAATCTAATAAAATACCTGAGACAGGGCATCTTATAAAGAACAGAGGTGCCTTTTGACTCACAGTTCTAGAGGAGAGGGTCGGAGACCTCTGTTGAGAGCTGTTCTTGTGATGTAAACTCTGCTGCACACCTAGCGAGGGCTGTTCCACAGGCTCAGCTATATCACCCATCTCTGGTTCGGAGGAAAGCCTTTGGGCAAAAAGACACCACATAGCAGCTACAAGCCCGTGGTATGCACTGCAATGGCGTAGTCCACCCCTGAATATGGCATGAGTAGCTTGTGTTGCAGGCTAGGTTTTTCTTTGTCTCATTCTCTGTTCCACCTCATTTCCTGGATTGACTTTCTTATATTGTGGACCTCTGCAGCCCCTGTACTTGCCTTTCTCCATGAATAAATTTTCTTCCTATACTCCAGGAAGAAAAATCTCAAGAAATTCAACCCAGTTCACATTAGCAATCATGTACTCAATATCGACTGTTTATGAGACAATGTGAGAGGAACTAGGAATTTAGTAGGGAAACAAAACAGACAGGATCCTTGATCTTATAGGAGAGCGAGAGGGAAATACCAGCGCCTATTCACTGTTCATCAGGCACTCGGCTAAACCCTTGGCATTTATTGTATTGAATTCTCACAATAACTCCGTGAGGACCATCTTCCAACATCTACAGTAGGGTAGCAGGATTCTGAAGAGCAATCCGTCTGCAGTCATCTAGCAGACCAGTAGCAGGGGCAAGTATACAGGCACCTCTTGAGATTTCAGTCTCTCCCCTAGTATGCACAGTGGCCACCTAACGCAATTTCCTTGCTCAACCCATTCATCCATGGAATGAAATATCCTGCTAGCAATTTCTTTCTTTAAAGCAGCATTAAAATGAAGTAAATTCTTTAATGGGCACCATCTCTTACATGGTAAGAGGTATAGGGATATCATAAAGGAAGTGTACAAAAATGTTAATGGTAAATTTTCATCATGGGCATGCAGGAGCTTGCTGTAAAATTCCTTCAACTTTCCTATGGGTTTGTGAAATCTGTAATAAATTGGTAGTAAAAAATGAAGCTTAATCAAAAGTAAGGTTACTGTATATGATATAGCAGTTGGCATGCTGGCACCAAAACCATTTTTTTGTTCTAAGAGGATGAATAGAAGCTATTTTGGGTTGTCTTTCCATTTCTCCATTTCTTTCCTTCTTTTTGGTTATATTTTTACCACAACCTAAATTCCTTTAGAGAAGGAATTCTGTATACTAAAAGATAAAGACATCAACAGGCAGATATCGAGGTGAACTGACCCCTCTGGGTCCCTTCCTTGGTCTGTGGTGTGTAGAGCTGATACCTCCAAGAAGGCTGAGCATGCAGCCCCCTGGGTGGGGGGAGATACAGTCCTGGCTGATGCATAATTTATCCATCTGCCAAATAATTAGATGATAAGCAACTAGATTGCCAGAACTTGGGGGTGTTTTCTGGTCATCAGAGAGCCGTGGTACCACCCTGACATTCTGTGTCACCGCCACTTGCCTAGGCAGCCTAGTGGGAGTCCAGCAGAGTAACAAACCTGCAAACAGCCAGGCGAGAGGTGGAACACACGTAGCCATGAGAAACCAAGCTTTCCTCCTGGTGTTGGCTCTTTCCCAAGGTGCCTTCTGGCCTAGAAAAATCTCTCCACATTCCTGAAGCAAGGCTAAAGCGTTCAGCCCTGAGCACTCCTTCCTCAGCCCTGTCAGTTCCTTGCTGTTTTCGAATTCTGGGCGGCAGCGGGACCTGGGATGGTGTGTCCTGGAGTGCAGTGCACTGCTCCTCCATGTGCCTTATCCTCTCCGCCTTCAAAGTGGGACTACTGAAAAATTGGGGTTATATATAATTTCTCAGCTTTGCCAATGTCTCATAATAAATATTTAAATGGATCTTTACAGATTTTTTGAATTCCTGGGCCTGACTGGTTGAAAAAAGGGGACTTTAAATCCATGCAATGGCATGGAGGTCTTTGGAAGATGTATTTTATTCTGTTTTATATTAAATTTGAAAGACACGTCATTTATGAAATGCTTATTAGAGATTCTACTTTCATCACAAACCCTTTTCATCAAAACCAATGAAAGTACATCTTACTGAAAATCCTTTTTTATATGCCTATAAATCGGCACAATGGGCCTTTAGAAGGACATCTTTGACCTAGGAGGGAAGAAATATGTAATTGGACCATGTGCTCTTCATAAAGGAAATCAACATAGATCATTAACGCAAATCATGAAAATCACTCAACCGGGATTCTGCTTTGATTGTGCCACAACAGAGTGTCGTATATGATGATAATTTACCTCTGTACCAAAATGTTCCACAGGGGTGTGGGCGTGGCTGTGCGGAAGAGCTCCCCACACCTCGGCACGCCACGCCTCCCTTGAACTCCAACCTAAGCCAACAGGCACAGCGGGCTGGGGCTGTCACGGCTGAACTCACTGTGCTTCGGTTCCAAGTCACTGGCGTTCCTGAGAAGCCGAGTGCAGGGCGCCAATGTGCATCCTAGGGAGCTGGGCCAGGGGCTGGTGCTGGGTCCTAGCGCCACCGCCTCCTCACCCCGCAGCAAGGCGGACTCTGTGACCTGCCTGCTCCAGCCTGCGCCTCCATGCCACCGTTCACACCTCCGGCTCCCCACCTGCTATCTGTGTCTATGTGTTCTTTTCAAAAATTGGCATCGATTTCATTTGCCCAATTTTAGGCCGCCAGTGATTTATTCAGTAATTGAAACTTACAGAGACAGGTACTGTAGGAGAAAAGTAGGCACAGGAGGAGGCCCAAGATGCCCAGAGCCCAGCACGCAGGATTCTTTTGAAATGAACATCATACTTTTAATTCTACATCCAGATTATGCAATGCCGGTCATCCTTAGGCCCTGTGTTTCCCTGACTTCCTACACTTCCTCTTCCCGGCATCTGCCCTTCCTCCATGTCCCACACAGGCTACAGGTGGTTGGGGTCCGAGGCTGCACTCTCCACTGCAGAGCGCCGTGCCTCCCCTCCAGGGCAGGGGCTGCTAACCAGGAAGGGCCAGGAATGGCTTGGGATGTAGCTAGCATAGTTGAGGAACTGGATTTTACATTTTTAAATCATTTTAATTTAAGCTTGAGACCTCAGTTTTGATTTAACTTTTCTTTTTTAATTTATGTATTTGATATAGGGTCTCAATACATAACTCGGACTTGTAGTGAACCTTCTCCGGTCTCAGCCT
Organism: Myocastor coypus; assembly: GCA_004027025.1. Lineage (NCBI taxonomy): Eukaryota > Metazoa > Chordata > Mammalia > Rodentia > Myocastoridae > Myocastor > Myocastor coypus. The sequence continues at coordinate 65,014 of PVJA010002204.1, read as the reverse complement.
CCCCAGTACTGGGACTATACGCCTACACCACCCTGCCCAGTTTCAGTAGCTGGCTCGGCATGTTGTGCCGGAGATCCAACCCAGGTCCTTGTGCTTGCCAGGCAGGCACTTAGACCGTGAGCTATCTCCCAGCCCTTGATTTAACTATGGAGACAGCTTGGCACAGTGATCTACCTTTTCAAGTGCAAATTTCAATTCACATGCAGAGAAAATGTTTTCCTGAAAAATATAATGTCCAAATTAAGATGTCCTATAGTGCAAAACATACACTGCATTTCAAAAACAGTACACACACAAGCACATAGAGAATGGAAAATATCTCATTAATAAATTTCACATGGATTTCACGCTGAAATAAAAATATTGGCATGATGACAGTCCAAGCCACAGTGCCAGCCAGATAGCTCAGTGGATTAAAGCTTTGGAATTCGATGCCTATCGAGCAGTGGGGTGCCGTGCGGTGCTGGCCTGTCCTCGAGGGTGCACTGAGATGGTGATTGAGACTGGGTGTGGTGACACCTGCCTATAATCCCAGCGGTTAGGAGGCTGTAAAGAAGAGAATCACTATAAGTCTGATCACCATAGTGATCATTATGTTAAATACATTAAATAAAAATATATTAATATACATTAGATACATTCAAAAATGTCATTTTTTTTCTAGTTTAGAAAGGTGGCTTCCACACACCAAAACATATAAGGCTCTCACTGTGTTTCTATTGGGCAATAATGGCCAAAGCCCTACTTCTGTTGTAGTCTGATCCACAGAATTTTTGTGTGCTTTTTCTTAAACATTAGTTACAAAGTCAGGGAGACAGTAGCATAAGCACCTGACTGGCAAGCGCAAGGTCCTGAGCTCAATCCCTGGTATGAAACAAAAATCTAGGCCTCTGCTTCTCTAGAGGCTAGGGATGTAGCTCCGTGGCACAAGCTCCTGCCCGGTAAGTGCAAGGTCCTGAGCTCAGTTCTTGGTATCAAATGAATAAAACATAAATAAATAAAATAGAAATAAACAGTAGCTGCTCCCCGCTTTGATGACATGTTTTGAGCACCCACATAGTCCTTTTGTACTGCTCTTACCTTTGTATTAAGTATAATTATTAAGCGCAGTGACTGGCAGAAGGTTTAACACATAGAGCAGATTCTAGGAGCCTTTTCCCTGAGTTTTAACCACATCTATGGCTGGCTGCTTGGATAAGCATTCACTCATTACTGATTAATTAAAATGGTCATAGCCGGGTTTGTTGTCAGAATGGATTTAATAGACCATTATATGACCAGCCTGGATATTTCCAACAAATTTTAATTTCCTACTATGGCAATGAGACCACCAGGTGAATCACTTGGCAGTCAACCAGAATGTTTGGGTCATACCAGCACCTTACCAGACTGTGATAGATTTGATATTGATGAGTCTGATGTGTGTGCATGAGTGTGTGTGTGTGTGTGTGTGTGTGTGTATGTGTGTGTGTGTGCACATGAGCGCCCGCTCCTCTGTGGAGCCCAGACAGAGAGACAACACTGGAGGGAGACAGAGAAATGTGTTTACCCAAATTCCTAGATTTGATCAGACATAGGACATTTTAATTCCACAGAAATGGAAACATTCACAATTGAAGAGAGCCCACTCTAATTTATTTCTGTTGCCTGATAAAACCTGCACTCATCATTAGCAAGTATTGCCCTCCTTCTGGAACATTTAATTGATGATGAAACATAATTAAGTTGTTTTGGTTTTTGGCCAAGTGCATGTATATGCAGAAATGCCCTCCACAATACACCTTTGGCAAGGAAAGTGTTCCCAGCCCGTGCAGGAAGCAGAATTCTCAACCCTGAGTTTATTGTCCTTGCAGTTCTCAGGCTGAGAGCTTCCCAGAGCTTTACTGCGGTACACACTTGCCCTTAATGTAAGCTGGCGTTTCATCACTTGTGAGCATTGAAGGATCTGCTGTTTGGTCTTGAATTAACATCTTGGATTTGGGGCCGGCAGGATGGTTCAATGACCTAAAGTTCCAGCTTAGGAAAGCTTAGGCAGCCACAGGGACCACAGTTCAATCCCCAGAACCACATGCTGCGCCAGCCTCACCCCCAGGTCAAGCTGACTGGCAATAATAATAATAATAATAATAATAATAATAATAATAATACATCTTGGACTTCAGGGTTTTGAACAATTTTCAGACTCCTCTCTTACCTCGCACACCTGATGAGTGTCAGGATTGAAGGCAAACGCAGATCTGCCTGCCACTATGCTTAGTGGTCACCACAGGCCCATGAAGTAGGCAGTGCCACACCCACTTCTCAGGGGAGACAGCTGGCACTGAGTCAGCAGTCACCCAGTGACAGAAGGACAAGGCCGAGACCCCAACCTGAGACTTGCAGTGCCAAAGCAGTGACCCATCCACCACAGCTCGTGAGCATGAAGCTTCTACTCAGCACCCTCACACGAATGGTCATCTGACTCTCACCACCACCCTCATGAGCCCCCAGGGGGCCACAGTAAAGCTGAGAAAGCAGGCACTGCAGCATGTGGTCCAGTGGTTCTGTCTGTGGGGCTGACTGAGTTGCGTACACCCTGATCCCTTCTGTGTTATCACCTTCAATGTAGTAGGCCTCTGGATGGAGTGCAGACCAGCGCGTCAGGGGTTAAGCAGCAGACTATTAAGGGAAAACAGCAGCAGCTGGGGTGGGGCGACAGATGCACAGTGCAGCTCACCACCCTACCAGCTCCGTAGCTTTGGCCATTGATGAGGATGGTAAATCTCCAGGAATATCTAGTGGTCAGAACACCTGGCCACATATATAGGTGTTGTCTGAACTTCCGTGGCTTTAAACCAGAAGCTGCGATAGCCTAGTAAGTAGTCTTTCTGGGAAAGGAGCCCTGGCAAGTCGTGATACTGCCGCTTTGCTACCAATACTCCTGCAATAGACATTTCCAAGCTACCAACTCACAGGATCCCTGAACATTAAACTACTCGCTTCCTTTAAGGAGTGAGTTGGCTCCAGTCCTCTACTGGCCATAGGACGCCAACATGTGTCATCGGATGGGGTCAGACGGTGGTGTGGCCAAGTGAAGCCAGGCTGGCGTGGAGGCCTCCATGCTGAATTGCTGCCTGGTACTCCCACCCATCTACCCCACATCCCAGTTTGTCTCTTCTGGGAGCCTGAAGGTCGCTTGGATAACCGGCCTGCCTACAGATCGTTAAGGATGTGCAGCCAGTGCCAAGAGAAGCAGCGCTTGAGCTTGCATTCTCTCTACTCCATCACACTTCCCTTGCCAAAAAAAAACCAGCGTCCCCTCCTGAGGCTGACCAATGCTGTGTGATTATCTGTGTTCTACTTAGAAATTGAGGAAAGGAAAGAAAATTCTCATCGAAGTGAGAAGAAATGATGCTAACCTCAGAAACACATATTCGATAGTGTAAGTCTGTACATTGATTTCAGGCCGGAAGGCACATCTTCGCTGAACAGGCAGACTACATAGTGACAAGGAGGGACTGGCCCTCTCCACCTACCGAAGAGAGCCGCTTCCCGCTCCAGATGGCCCAAGTTCTGCCGTATCCCTGCTGACAATCCTATTCAAAGAGAGCCACAAGGAACCAAAGCAAAAGTAGAAAAGGGCAGCTTTGGTATTATTAAGAGATGTCACTGGCAGTTTTCCTTACAGGGAGGCTGTACCTGACTCAGTCAATAAGAGCTGTGACCAAGCAAGGCCTGAACTCCAGGAAGTGACCTGGGCCCCTCCACAGCCAGATATCGATGCCTGGCTTTGGGGGGGATGGAGACAGAAGTAGGGGTGTGCAAGGAACCCTTCTGCTTCCTTTTCTAGCTGGAAATTAGCTGTAAGTCTCAAATATGGGGGAGAGAGGACGAATGTGATATGAGACCCACTGGCTGGGAACAGTGCCCCCTACATACCCCAACTCCATCTTCCTCTGCGAGTGACAACTGAGAACACACAGAAATCCTCTGACCTGCAAGCAGGGCAGGGACCAGCTGAGCCTGAGAATGGATAGAAAGGAAGGTGGATATGATCATGCTTGATATATGCATGTGTACAAATGTCACAGTGGACCCTGATAGCTTGCACAATGCATACGTGTTAATAAAAAGCCCCTACTGCCACAGCAGATGTTCCCACCTCAGGGTATTCCACAGAAGACACAGATATTGCCTGTTGCACTTGGTGGTTTAAACAATGAGGTGAAGAAGCAGCCTCAGGGTAGTTTTCCTGATTGCTGAGCATTCCTCTTATGCTGAAAATTGGGCCTCGTCCTCCATCCATTCAGAGATACTTGTTGAGCAGCTACTGTGTCCTGGGCCACTGCATGACTCACCCTATGTGTTGCTCCCCGAAGAACACCTGTTCAGGGGAGCCATGGTCTTGTCAATGGAAAATAAAGGCTTGGGGGAGTCATAGGAGCCTGGGGCTGAGGGGGCAGAGGAAGCAACTCCTAAGACAGCTGGTTCCTGAGTGGGAAACACCAGTTTGTAAGTGAAAGGAGGGTAGGAGAAAAGTTCTCTGGGTGTGGGGGAAGTTGGGTCTGTTGTTCCCAGGCAAGAGAAAGGATTGTGTGTGTGGAAAGCTGAGATGGAGTCACAGCACTGTGCCCCAGGACAGACTGAAAAGGAAAACTGGAGAGCATCTGGGGCCAAGACTGCGAAGGGGGTGGAGGCGGGGCTTGGTCACAAAGGACAGAGCATTGGGAATTGTGGCGCAGTGTGATGAGAGTTGCAGGCTAGGAAGATGCTGCCGCTCTGGTTGCCATGGGTAACACCTGAGCACTGAGAAAACCAGGAAGAGGCGAGACAGGGGTCAAGGCCAACTGTGGTCCTGTCATAGTCCCCAGACTTGAGCAGGGTACAGGGAAGAACAGGGACTGGAAAGAAAGAAGACCCTGGGCCAGGGACGGGTCGTGGGGAGTGATGACGCAGCCCGAGGGTCCCACGTGGCAGGGAGCAGTGTGGCTCTGTGTGCTGGAGAGTCCTCCTCAGAGGTGCTCCTCTGTGATGGACGTGGGAAGGGGGTGAGGACACTAAAGCATCTACCTTGCCGTGGTCCCTGAGTTCCCTCTGTGTACAGCAGCTGTGCTGCTCTTCTTAGAAATGAGGAAGTATCTGCCAGAAGGGTGGGTACGCAGGGTGCGCACTGTGTGCATGGAGGTACAGGCTACTGAGAAGCTGCTCCCTACAACGGGGCTTACCTGGCTCCTGTGCCAACCTGGGGGACGCTCTGGGCAGTGTCCCAGAGCCCTGCCTTGAATCCTGCCAGGCCTAATCCCTCCTTATTGTGTGTGTGTGTGTGTGTGTGTGTGTGTGTGTATGTGCCTGTGGATGAATATGGCTGTGCATATATGGTTGTGTGACTGTGTGTGGCTATGTGTGTATATGACTACGTTTGTGTGACTGTGTGTGTGGTTGTGTATATGCATATGCTTGTGTGTGTGGCAGTGTATGTGTACAGCTGTGTATATGTGGTTGTGTGTTTGTGTATGGCTATGTGATTGTGTGTGTGCATGCGTGTGTGTGTGTGTGTGTGTGTGTGTGTGTGCGTGTGTGTGTGCTGCTTTCTTCCAGTGCACAAAGCATGGTGACTATGTTCACTGGTGGCCTTCCGGCCTCGGATTCTTCCTGCACCCCTTCTTAGTAACGTTTTCTTCGCATGCCAATGTGTGACTGGGCTCCACAGGCATCTACACAATTCACATGCTTCATATTGAGCAAATTTTGGTTAATTTATTTGACAACTTGAAATTCTTCTTAAGTGCTGCTATTATGATTTTTTTGTTTTGTTTTGGTTGGGTTAAGTTTTTCTTTTTTGCATCTGGAAATCATTCCTAACATGCCACAGAACAAATCTGTCTTTGATTTATTTAAAAGAAGGTTTTCTCCTTATTATAGGAATAATACACGTTCATTGCAGGAACTTGTTAGAAAAACACACTTAAAATGACAATACAGAAAACTTCCTGGAGTCTTCCCCTGGAAGTCACTGCTCCTGACACCCCAGGGCTTGCTTTGCTTCCCAGTGGTTAAGGGGCCTGCAAATCTGTGAGGTTTCTGGGATCCTCTGTGAGGACGCCCCTCTCTTTGCCCCAGGTTTGCATCCTGCAGCTGTGGCTGGGAGCAGAAGCAAACACTGCACAGAGCCTCTGGGGCCACTTGTAAGCCAGCTCTGTGGCCACGCCCCAGGGCCTCCACCCTGAGCCACCCACAGGCCCAGGTAACTCTCTGCCCCCCTTACCTTCCCACCCAGTGTTTTCCAGCCATCTTTCCTGCCCTCCACATTTTCTCCAATGCCATTCTGAAGGGCTAAGTGGCATGCACACCATCATTACAGCCCTCGGTGAGTTCCAGGCATCTTTATGTGGGGGCTGTGGACCCGCAAGGGATGCTTCAGAGATCTCTTCCCTTTGTGAGCCAATGAATCTATGAATCTTTCCTTTGCACTTAGAATATTATGCAGAGAAAGGTGCCACTCAGTGCCAACATAGACCCAGACTTGGGCTATTCCTGTAGCGCATCTGAGCTGTAGCTTGCAGTGCTATGGCTGGTGCCGCATTACCCAGCATATCTGTGCATGGCCATGGGACGTGTGTATGTGTCCTGTATAACTATATCACCAATCCTTACCTCATAGAAAACTTCAAACCACATGCAAACAGTCCAGAGCTGTCTTAACAGCTGACCTCGGGGCACCAGGAGGCTTCCTCCCTCCCACCTGAAGGCTGTGGTCCATGGTGCCGCCTCCTCCTTTGTCCTTCTGCCGTACTTCCTTCTGCATGGTGGCTCCCTCCCCACCCGCCTGTTGCACCCTGAGCCGAGGCCTTCTTCTTTGCTGCTCTTGGACTGCAGAATCCCACGTGGGGCAGTAAGTCCTCTGTCCTGGTGAGGAGAAAGCACGGTTAACTGGACTCTTGTCTTCTGAGACATGCCAAGGGACTGTGCACTCCTGAGACTTGTCAAGGGACAGACGCGGAGCCAAGGATGGCCCAGAGGCTGCCACTCCTCTCCCTCATGCACTCCCTCACTGGAGGCAGATCCACCTGCAGCACCTCCTCAGCAGCACAAGGGCTGCCCTCACAGAGGACACTCACCAAATCACCACCCACGAGCCACAGCAAGACCACTGCTGCCCCCCAAAAGCTCTGCAAGCCCCCTAACAGGCCCCAGCTCCCACCCCCACCCTCAGCATGTCCAGCCCTGACTTCTCATACCACAAATTCATGTCACTATTCTATGCAAAGCATACATTGCCAGCTGGCTTTTTTGCCAGCTTGCGGGTGAAATTGGCCCACATGGTTGATACACTTAGGGAATCATAGCTGGAGGAGATTCCATTTTCTGAACCTGCCACACTCCCTCCCTCCTGTTGAGGACTGTCTGAATGGCTTCCTGCTTTCCATGAGGACAATTCATGCCTCAATGAACAATCCTGAGCATGCCTCTGGGTGGACATATCTGTCTACCTCTTCTGAGTATGTAGCAAACTGTGGTTAGCTTTCGTAGGACCTGCCGTACGTATCACAGCTTCTGTGTCCTCCACCCTGATTCAGAAAGACTGTCAACCATTTCATCTGGAATGGGTCCTCCATGTGGCCTGGGCTCAATATCCCACCTTGCTGGCGAGATGGAAAGGGACTTATCCAGAGCCAAAGGCTGGGCATAAGCAGCTTTATCTTTCACCCTTTGCTCCAGTTTATTTCTGCCCACATCTGTGCTTTTGCATCCTACCATCCAGGGAACATGACCCAAGGTGGGGGAACCCCTGGCACTTAGGAAGCTCATGGTGGCTCAACTTGGAAAGTGTAGCTATGTCCCCATCCCTGTCTCCACTCTCAGTGGCACTGATTCCTCCTTATGTTTCACCCGCTCTTATCAGCATTCTGCAAGGGGTGTCCCACCTCAACAGCTCAGCTCCCAGCCCCTCATTGCTCCCACAGTTGTACCTTCAGAACTAACCTGTCTCCTGGGAGGCAAAGAGCAGAGGAAGAGCCAGGAGCTGGGGATGTGGAGGCCCAGGGTCCTGTCCTCACGGCACCTGCTTTGATAGAGGACAGCAGCCTGCTCAGCCGCACCTGGCAGCACCTTCTCACCTCAGAAGTCAGCTCGCCTACCCTTTCCGGGGCCATGCTTCACTCAGCTGACCTGGGCCCCTGAACTGGAACACCCCTCCTCAGCAAGCTTGCCTGGCACCCCATGCTCAGGCATGCTTCCATGCAGGCAGCCCTGCCTGCCCAGTCCTTCTGCGGACTGCTGGCCACACTAGCAATTAAAGTCGATTGCTCGATGACCTTCTGTCTGCTCTGCTAGACGCCCCCGGAGAGCAGGGACATTCCCCTCTGTGTCCTTGGCATCTGGTGCATGTCTGGCAGACCAGGCTCCTCTCCATAAATGCATGTCAGATAGGTAGATAAATAAGGCACAAATGCATAATCAGGGAGGCTAGGCTGGGTGACCTCCATACCACCAAGAGCCAAGGACAAGAGGCCTTGGTGCAGCTTTGCCTGTGGCGACAGGTCCATCTGCTTATGTATTCTTTTTTATGCAGAATAAATCTATTACCTTTGTGGCATAAAAATAGTTTTCCTTTACTCTCCGTTGCCTTTGAGTAGATAAAATGGTCAATGGAGGAGGAGGAGGAAGGACATATTTGAAAATGCCTCTGAAATTTAAATTAATAGATGAATATGTATTTATGCCTCTATAACTTGCCTTACTCAACATGTTATGTAAAGTATATTTTGTGTTGTATTTGTCTCTATGGAGAGAAGTTTCTACATAGGTAAATATTACAGGTAATTAAAGCAGAAACGTTTGGGGAAGAAATGAACTTCTTAGATGTTCACATTTTTTATGCTAGCTTCATATTCTAGTTCTCTGCCTTAAAGCGAAATCCATGCCGCCATTCATTAATTGGAAGGTGGCATTTGTTACTATGGCTATCGAGAAGGAATCTTGATGAACTCTAGGGCAAATGTCTTGTGTAGAGGGACCCTAAGCAGGGCTCTTGGTTAGATGCTCCACGATTTTTTTTTAAATCCAGCTCATTGCAATGAGCTATGCCCCTGGCCATTTCTGTTTTAATTTCTGATGTTCGTTACTTTTTCTTTTTTTTTTTTTTTTTTTTTTTTTTTTTTTTTTTTTTTTTTTTTTTTTTTTTTTTTTTTTTTTTGTCTTTTTGAGACAGGGTCTCGCTATGCAGTTGAGGCTGGCCTTGAGCTCACTTTTGTAGCCCAGGCTGGTCTCAAACTCGCACCAATCCTCTTGCCTCAGCCTCCCGAGTGCTGGGATTACAGGCATGCACCACCATGCCCGGCATGTTTGTTACTTTTAAATTTATATTTAAGTTTTTGAAAACAGGTCATCATTAAGTCATTCAGTTGCCCAGAGTTCAAATACACCATCCTCCTACCTTGACCTCCCAGAATGCCTTTCTCTGTTCTTGTTTGCATGTATTTGTTTTATTTACTTATTTTTTATTTTATGTATTTAGTACAGGGTCTACAGGGTCTCTCTACATAGATCCGGCTCAGTCCAATCTCAACACGCCCCCGGGGGCAAGGCCAACAGGGCACATGGGTTTATTTACTTATATGGTAGTGAGTCTTGCTACACAGCGTGGACTCGTAGTGATCCTCCTGTCTCAGCCTTACCCAATGCTAGGATCACAGGTGTGCACCACCATGCAGGGTTTCAGGGCCAGCACGCATGGGGTACTAGGGGTCAGCCTGAGTCCCTGTCCTGGCCAGCCAGCGACTGCCGAGCAATCTCCACAGCAGCTCTGTGTTCTCTTAATACTGTCCTCATCTCCTCTCTGCCCAGAATGATGTTCCCCAGCCACCACCTACACTGCTGTCCTTTTCCCTCCCTCTAAGAGGACATCCTAATCCTTGGCATTTGCTGCTCTGAAGTAGCCTGGGGCAGGGAACCGCTTGCCACAAGCTCGGTGGTCTCATTCACAGTAGCGGCATAAGGCTGAGTTGCACTTAGTTTGTGATCTGCTGGCCACCAGATAGTGACTCCTGGACAGGACCCGAAATGCTCCAAGGCACACCTCCTGTCTGTAATTCTGAGCCAGCACCACCCACCAGGGCCACATTCAGGGAAAACCTGATCGTACTTCACACAGTGCGCGGTCAACTGTGCCCAACCTGTCTCAGTGTTTGCTCTCGCTTCCTGGACCACATCAGCCTCCCGAGGCAGAAATGGAATTTGGTACTGCAGAACAGTAACGAGGGAGCACTGGAGGTTTGTTTTTATCTAGAAATTCAAGGCCTGTTTTGTTCATTCTTCATAAGGGCTGAAGTTGCCCTAGGAGCGAACATTGCCTAACCGTGGCCACTGCAGTCACAAATGGCGCTAACTTGACCAAACATTGCTCAGACAGAATGCTTTAACATTAAACGTTTTTAAAACCAGCGGTTCAGTCTACCCATCAGTTCCAGACCAAGGGGTCAGGGACACACACTCCCCAGTACATTCAGACGTGAGCACCACAGGCTGGATCACGCTCACCACTGTACATTTGGGCTTAGAACAAAAGACGTGCCCTAAATTTCTTTTTCCACCCAATAAATATCTCTTTCCTGAAAACTTGAAATCAGTTACCAAGGGCCCAGGTTCTGTTTCGGTGACTAAAAAAAAAAAAAAAAAAAAAAAAAAGCAGAGACACAACCAGACCAGCCATTTATCTATTTCTCACATGCTCAGGGCTGAATTTCCCTGAAAAATCACACACATAATTCCAGCTAGCAGAATGAGGTCATTGCCAGGGCAGGGGGCTCTGGCTCTAGTGAGCCGAGGACCCACCTGCTCAGGCGTCTGTCCGGAGAGCAGCGCTGTGCGTCACATACATCGGCGGGGAGGGCTTCTGCCTTAGTGGCCAGCGGCCAGGGCGCCTGCTTGCCCTATGCGCTCTAGGGCAGGGACACGGAAGCCGGGGTCCTTGCCTTCGCTGAAAAGCAGCCACAGGAAGGCGCCGCTGCACCGCTGTGGCATTGCGGAGCATGCGACACAGACTGCACACGCTGCGGGCGGATGTGCTGCGGACGTGCTGCTCCTTGCCCTTGCTGACAGAGGCATGGAGACACATATTCAATTTTTGGTCTCTGTCCATATGCTGCTCCTCCAATTGATTTGTCCACGTGGAGATGAAGCCTAGAGCAGCAGGGCATCCGGTCCTGCTTTAATTACAATGATGAGCTGTTTGCCAGGATGCCCGCAGCAGCAGCCCTGCCTTGTTCTTGACAAACTCAGAACAGGGGCGGTGCCAGCTCCCCTCTTGACTGCCGACCATGGAGGCCTGGGCAGCAGCAGCCATCCATTTTGTATTTATTACTTAAAACCTAATAGGACTCGGCTAAGCTAATGGGAGGCAGACACAATCCATCGCAGAGAGGGGATGCACTTCTGAGGAGTAGGCGCTTTGGAACAAAATTTCTTTGCTCGAAGCATCCCTGGCATGCCATGGCATTGTTGTGATTCATGGTAACAATGCAGCCATTATTTTTACATTGGTTCAATTGTCTTACCGAGACCCAGGACCATGTCAGCATGGTTCAGCAAGTGGAAACAAGCACATCCTTTCCTCAGGTCTGAGGAGAGCACTACAGATGGGATGGATTACTCTAGACCCATGAGTTAGTCTAGGCTTGGTCCTCTCTTCCATATCTTCTCTTTCACTGGGATATCCATTGAACAGCTGTTATGTTAGGAATACAGGGCTTAGGGAGTGACATGTCCTCTCTCCCACTGACATGGCTTTACTTTTAAGTTCAGGGAAGGTCCTTTTGGGGACCTGACATTTAAGCTGAGACTCACAGTTAAGAGGATGCTGGACTTATAATGGATGAAGGAACATTGCAGGTACAGGGACAGCACCTCCCGAAGCCTCTGCTGCTCAGTGACCTTAACATCCTGGGCCACACAGCAGAGAGGTTGGTTTGCCATGCAGTGTGATGTCCCAAGTCAGGGCAAGGCTTGTGCTCCTCTGTCGGGTGCAGCGCAACCTCTCTGCAGCCTGCTCGGGGGTCCCTCTCCTCATGGTGTGCTTCCGCAGCTCATTCCACCACGCCCAAGGTCAAGGCGGAGGGCAGGGGACCCTGCCTTCTCCTTTAATGTGGAAATGCCAGGGTTTCCCACCAGCCACCTGCTGCGGGTGTTCCCCAAGGTCCCTTGCTGCAGAAACTGCAAGGAAGGCGTGACTTAGCTGGGAATACTGGTGATCCAAATGCAATTGGAGGTTTATCAAAGAAAAGAAGAGGTCACAGTCATTTTTTAAATGGTCTATTTGAAGTTGATTAATGAAAGAAGAAAGGCCTGTGAGGTTGGAGTGATAGATTGGTGACATTTGATAGAGTGGTGTATAGAGAGGGCAAATCCTCCAGAGGCTGAAGCCATGAGAAACACAGCTTTCAGCCCTCAACCACAAGTTAGAATTTGCTTCCCCTCCTAAGTGTTTATCAAGCCTGCCTGCTTCCCTGTGCCCTTGCATCCAGCCGAGTTCTGTCTTCCTCAGAGCCACTGTCCCAGCCTTCTTCCTGGGCTCCTGGGCTGAAGTTCTTGCCCCTACCCTACCTCATCCCCCATCTGTGGCTTGTCAAAGGCAGACATCTCTTCAGTCTCTTGGAGCTTCCAGTTACACAAGCTCAACACTGACCTGTGGGACCTTCCAGTCATTTATGACCTGGCCTGCCTTCCTGTGGCTACCTTCCTGCAGTGGACTCTGGGCTACCTTCTGCTCTTCCCAGCAGTCAGAGTAGCCCTGGTACTTGTAGCTATGGAGCTGTTCTGCATGGATACCTGACTTCCCTCTGGTTCCTCTCTGCTGGTCAGTCCTCAGATGGGAGCGAGTGTCTCTCTGTTGGCACTTTCCCTAGCTTTCCCATAGCCAGGCATAGTTGGCTCTTCTGCTTTCTACCTCACCTCCTCTGCCCACAGGGTGGTACTGAACTCAAGGAAGCCTTGGCTCTTTGCCTGGGTGTTTGCTTCCCTCTAGTCTCTGAAATCATGGGGAGAAAAGTCCTTGCTCACTCATCGGGGTCTTTCTGGGGGCAAGACATCCTGAACCCAACCAGAACCATGACTTTAGTGGGGCCAAGACAAAGACTGATGGCCAGCGGACGCCCGAGTGTCTGGGGTTTTTGTAAGGATTCTTCCTCTGGTGCGAAAGAGAAGCAGGTGAAAGTAAAGAACTCCTTTATTGCTCATTGTGTGAGGGTGGCCAGAGGAGAAGCTAGAAACCTTCAAGGCACAGACAGAGGTTGGAGCTCCTATGGGATTGGGCTGGGGTGGAGTTTACAGGGGCAGTACAGGGATGCAACAGGTCATGATTCAGGGAGAGCTGGCACCTGCAAAATCTAAAAAGGAAGTTCCTGGTTAACCTGGGGAGAGGAGCTGGAAGACAGTGTAGGAGCCCCTCGGGTTGCTGGCTCTAGGATCCCCACACCTTGCTGACTTGTCACCATGATGACCCGGTAGACCGCTGCATGAGCATAAACCCATCATTCCTGCCTTCTGTTGTTAAACGGGGTAAGGGATCTCCAGCTACTTCTTGATGATGTGCATGTTGTGGTAGGGGCTGAGATAACCAACCTGACCCATGTGGAAGCTAGTACCAGAGGTCTTAGCCAGGATAAGAAGCCTGTTGGTGGCAAAAGCTCATATCCTGGTTTGGAGAAATCTCAAATATATATGAATAAAATATAAGGTGCTATGAGTAACAAGAGAATGATCATGGTAAGAGGACCTAGAATGGGAAGAATGATGGGGGTCATTACACTCAAGTGGGCCAGAGGAGGACCAGGAAGAGGAGCCCATGGTGCCCAATGTGGGGCTCTAAGGCAGGGGCCCATCCACATACTGTGTTGTCTAGTATTTTAATAGGTATGCTACTGCTTGAAATGAGGGTCCCTTTTTGTGTCCTAGAACTCTTACTGATTTGTGTTTTTGAGAGATATTGTATAGAAGAAATGGTTGGGTCAGGTTTGGGAGGGTGAGAGCCAGGCCTTTTAATGTATCTTGTGAAAGGAAGAATGTATAGGAGTGGTAGGGTTTATGAGTCCTGACAAGGAACCCAGTTTTCCCAGGGAGAGGTATCAGAAGACAGTCTAGGAGCAGCTCCTCATCCTTGGTTCTGGGATCCCTCTGCTGCTCACTCACACCAATGACAACCCAGTAGAACACTGCATGGACACAGCCCCATCAGTTTTACTCTTCCAGGAATCAGAAAGAAGGATGCGATGAGGACTGCGAGCCCAGGCAGCACAGTGTGGATGCAGCCTCTCGGGATTGGTTGGAAGAACTACAGGGTGAGAGGAGCAGAGGTAAAATCATGAGTTTGGGGGTCAGAGTGGAAGGGCTCAGATCCCACCTGTGCCCCTCACCTGAACAGATGTCAAGGGGTGCAATGGCTGCTTCTGTGCCTCACTTTCTACATCTTCACAATGAGGGCAAATGCAGTATGTGGCTCATAAATCTTTGTGGATGATTATAAAAAAGGGTCCTGGGAAGGACTCCGACAAATGATCACCCACACCATATCAGCAGTTGCAATAAAGTGTTCTAGTTAGAATTATTAATGAACACTAGTTAGAATTATTATTCTAGTTAGAATTATTAATGAACACTGAATTCAGTTAATAGCTTCACACAGAGGAACCTTGGTTGAGCAAGTATGGATGTCACTTTTGAAGACTGAGAAATGGATTTTCCCTCATATTTCAAATGCTATCTTCTAAATAGCATTCAAAGATGCCATTTAGTTCATTCTAAAATATTTACTTATTTTAAAGGCTCTTTCAACTATGTTTGTACCAGAAAGAAGCTCTATTCCCATTCTAATAATAATGACTTGAAAAGAAATCTTACTATGCTCATCATCATAAGTTAAGGGAATTGAAAGCCACTATTGAAGAGTGGACCCCGAATGTATCAGAGAATTAATTCAATTATAAATAACAAGAATCGACTGTTCTTAAATGTGCATGAAGTATAGAATCACAGTTAAACATTTAAGCCATATGTCTTTATCTTGTTACTATGGCAACAGGTTACTCCAAGATACAGTGGTTCTATGGTAACAATGGAATTACATTATTTCCTCTCTGCATTGAAATATTCAGCAACTAATTTCCTGTAGCCTCTTAATAAATCATATTAATAACCTCAGTGGTGGAAATCAAGCTGGCGAGATTGTCTCTGTGTTGCCCAGTTATTCCGCTCAACAGAACAGGGAGTACTCACAGATATGGACCGACCTGAGAGGTAGAAGGTAGCTCTTAATGAGGAGGAGATGACAATAACCTCTCACAGGTAGGTGCTAACAATCTCAAGTGTTTAATGGATCCTTTAAAGGGGGGCAACAATAGGATCATGAGACAGAAGTACAGGTTCCTGTGAAAGGGACTGCAAGCGAGTACAGTGAAATGTGACTCAGTGCCACGCATTGTTAAAGCTTATCTATTGTGTGCCAGGTCCAGATTACACAGGCTCCCTCTACATGCCACTATCCTGCTCTTGGTCTATTAAGAGTATTGCGATTCTTTTTGTCTACTACCAAACATGTGAAACAGTAGGAAAATAACGAAGACCACATGGCCTCCCTTCCTGAGTGGCTCTACATTTGGTAACAATACAGCTGTGGCTTACAGTCGGTGGTGGTGGGCAGATTTGTGTTGTAGAATGGAAAATGCTACAAAGCAGCTACCCCATTCCAAAGCTGACTGTTAAACTTCCACTGTTGTATCACTGCTTGGAAGCCACGATTACTCAGCCATCCTCTTCGATCTGTGTCTCCTTCTTGTTAACCCTTCCCATGCATGCTTGTAAGGCAGACTTTTGCCTCTGTAGATTAAATTAGCAGGCAGTTTAGTGATAGCAATCTGTGAACTTCTCCAGATTCATAGAATCCTGAGATGAGCTACATTCTTTCCTGCTGCACCCTGGCTGTAGTCGCCTGACCACCTCTGTGCATTCACTTTTACTCCCCTTCTGTTCAGTCTCCACGCAGCAGATCAGATGCTTCTCTAAAGGTTCCAATCACTTAGATCAAAGAGAGGGAAGAAAAATGTTTTGAAACTGATGAAAATTAAGAGCAGAGAAACAATAGAAACATGCTCAAAACAAAAAGCTGCTTTTTTGAAAATAATCAATTCAATTGATGAACTCCTGGCCAGGATAACTAAGCAAAAAGAGAAGACATAGCTTACCAATATCACAAATGAAAGATAGGGCCTTGCTATTGATCTCATGGGTGTTAAAATGATAACAAACCCCAAACTTTGATAGGTTAGATGAAGCCGAACAATTCAAACCACCAAAACTCACATGAGGAGAAACAGCTATCCTAATTGCTCTGTATTATTAAATCAATAATAGCTTTCTAAAATAAAGCACTAAGCCCATACAGTTTCGGCGATGATTTTTACCAACACTTAAGAAAGAAGAAAAATACCCTGATTATTCACAGTATCTTCCAGAAAACAGAAGCAAAGAGAGTAGTCCCCGACCGTGCAACAGGACTTCCCTAATAGCCAAACCACAAAAAAGTTGTACAAGAAAAACTATACACCACTGTCGATATGAACATAGATTTAAAAATTCTGAACACACGTTTAAATCAAACCCAACTCTCTCTTCTCCTCTCTCCCGTTTTCCCTCTCTCCATATTTGACATAGGCAGAGTAGTCCTGTGGGATTTCTTCCAGATGTGTAAACCTGATTTAATATTGGAACATCAGTTAATATGTCCATTATATCAACACGATAAAGAAAAAAATCAGATGATTTGGTCAATCGGTATAGAAAAGGCATTTGTGAGAATTGAGTACCAATTCATGATCGACTTTTTTTTTTTTTTTTTTTTTTTTTTTT